>CABFWB010003348.1:66350-81296 GCA_902151455.1 Timema bartmani
CGGTGCTAAAAAAAAAAAAAAAACTTCACAACTTATAAATTCTGGAAAAAAATGAAAGTGTGGTCAACATCATTTAACCTAGAAATAACGGAAATAACCGTAAAATAAATAATAAACACACACAAAAAAATAAAAATTTATTTTATTACATTTAAAAAATAAATCACAATTGACACTTTTTAAGCTAGCAATAAAAAAAAATGGCACAGTATATTTACAGTAAGCAGACTCCTGACTGTCCGGCAACTTATCGCATTGGTGTGTCTGTCTTGTTGCCTAGAGTGAAGGGGAAACATTAACTAGACTGCAGATTGTTCCACACATGTATTGTTACTTCATTGCGTATCGTTATTTAATTAATATTTCACTTCTCGACTCATGTGTTATTTAAACTACATAATAAACCAATAACATTTATATATATTTTTTAAAGGAGCAGCTTACGTTTTGAAAAAAACATATTTTTTAACAAGGTAATGCTATGTTTACTTATTTTCTACAAGCATTCTATAATAATTTTTTCACACACAAACAACATAAATTTGAAATATTTATACAATTTTTTTTAAAGTCTTGCTATAATTTACTACACAATTTATTACAACCCCCCCTTTTTTTTACTATCATTCTACGTGAACATATATTAGGAATAATATAAAGTGTTGGTACTAAGAAAAAGAGTGAGATTTAGGGGGGAAATTTTGGTTTATTTTGAGAGTTTTATAAGCTTAAGATGAAGGGAACGCGAGAAAAGGCCAGTGTTTTTGCAGTTTTTATAGCAAACCAGTTTTAAATATTGCTCCAGTAGAAACAGAGTTTAATTTTCTCCCCCTAGTGATATCAACAGTTGTTGAATATCCGTCATGAACATAGCGGCATTAGATGACAAACTTTTTAAATGTAGATAAAACGTTGTCATTAAATTCCAGGTAACCATTGACAGATATTCAACAACTGCTGATATCACTTTGTGAAGAAAATTAACTCTATGTTTATACTTTCTACCCCTACATTGATTGAAATTCACTCAAATTTGGCATCCTAGATATATGTCTTATTTGATTAATTAACTATAAGGTTCATCTAAAATACTAATCGAAAGCTTTCAATAATACTCTTTTATGAATTACTGTATGATTTCTCCTTATATATTTATTTAAACGGAATAAGAATGCAAATACAATTGTAATATCCTTACCTCTCCCCCCTTTGTGGCAATATTAGTTTACTGTTTTTAAATAACGACCTTCATATGAAAATTAGACTTTATTAAAGGGCCTGCCTTGGTATCATGTGTTGCACTTAAGTTAAATATTGACAAAACTTTTAACAGTTCACGAGTTTGTTGTTTACTGTAATACACACAACTATGTTCTATGACCCTGTACATATATAGACTTGTAAACATTAATGTTGATCATTAAGAGCTAAATGTCCGGGAAACGAAAGGTAATTGCTATAGGAGCGTAGAATGGATCTTTGGGAGTAGAATTATGTCATGTTATTTTCCTCCTCTCTGTTTGTTCCCCTACTGATCCATCCAGAAACGTTATAAGCTCCCTGAGCTTCTGAATTACTGATCGACTATTATAGAACCTTAAAGAAGAGTTATAAAGCGAACGAAGGGGCGGGGGGGAACAAAGAGACGATTTTTGATGGCTGTGAAACAAGAGCATTAGTTCGTAAAAGGTCCTGGGAACTATAACGGTGTTCGGAGTTCAACTGTCAAAAAATACATTGTATATTAAAAAAATAGTTGTGTTAAAAAAATCTCATATCAGTAAACTACCTTTAAAACGATTTTTTCAAATATATATATATATATATCATTATATACACAGTATTATTTGTTATATAAAACACTACCTTGATATTAATTTAATATAAAATCGTTCAAACAATTTTCTAATTTCTAAAAAAAAATCAGTTGCTTGTAAGCTACCCTTAGTTATTATTTTTTTCACCGCGTCTTAATATCCGTTAGGGTTTCACGCGTTTGTACTATTTACCATAATGTGTTAGGGATGAGAAAGGTTTAATTTAGAGTAAGTGTACCCGAACTTGCGTGGAAGGAGAGAGGAAAAACATTTATAAAAAAAACCCTCTCAGAACACCCAACAGGGATTCAATCCCCGATATCCCTGTCTTCGGCAGAATAATTTAATGCGAGAGTGGCGCCTTAGACCATGCGGCCACCGAAGCAGGCTGAAGCAATAAATGTATCCTTTATATCTTGTCCATACACCGTTAAAAAAAAAGGGTCGTTAAGTTTTCGTTATCCGAGAGATTATGACTGTCTGAGCCCCGGAGTTAGTTGTGCGTTTGCATGATTTACTTCGACTCAAGGAAGCTGGGGTTCAATCCTGACTGGGTGCGTCCGGGGTCCTTTTATTACATTATTGTTTCAAAACCTACCCCTAAGAAAATGCTGGTGAATGCCCTCTGTGTCCTATTTGAATAGATTAGATGGACACACCCACTTCGGTAATCGCATGGTCTAACGCGCTACTCTCGCAGTATACTAGACTGCAGATGACGGGGAGATCGAGGTTCGAATCTCGGTCTGGTGTATTGAGGGTTGTTTTACCAAAATGGTATTCCACTCTCCCTCCACGCAAATGCGGGTACAATTCCTTTAAATATAACACTACTCATCCCTAAAACCATTAAAGTAATTAGTGCATAAATGTATAGCCTGAATGGGTAGTAAGACGCGGTGATAAAAAAAGAAAATTACTCTAAATATATATATATGTATGTACTGTATATATTTCCTGTCCACGTGTAGGATATATGTATCCACGTGCAAGCTTCCTATCCTTACTATCCATGCTACACCTATAAAAGTTACTAAATCTACTTCTACGTATTCATACGTCAAGTTGTCACTTTTGCTATATATTGTTTATTCCTATAAAATAATAGTCTACTAAAAATGTAGTAATTTTTAAAACCAATTTTGGCCGCAAAAAATTAAGTTTGTATTATATAAACGCCCCTTCCTAAGGAAATTGGACTGTATCAATATTTCTCGGATATACTTCGCGTTTTTGTTAAAAAAAAAAAAAGAAGTGTTTCCCAACATTTCTAGAGCCGCGGTTCTATTTTAAGAACGATAAAAATTTCGCGACCCACCTAACTTTAACGGGCATGACGTCATGGTCATGAAATTGACGTCCACATCGATTCGAATAATTTTTCAGGCGCAAGGAGCCCGACAAATTACAGTTAGTTTAAAAAATAATATTTTATTGCTTTAGTTTTTTTTTTTACTCCCACATTTAAAAAAACAATTTTCTATTTTTAAATCTTTACAGAAAAAAATAATTAAATTTTTAAAAACTTTCTGCGAGCCATAAAACAAATTGTCTCGCAACCCACGACTTTGGAATCGCTGGTTTAAAAAAAAAACCATAAGCTGTGAGCTTCCTGTGTGTCACACGTCATCGAACTTGTTGATCTCAATGAAACACGCTACCAGTCAATGAACTTGTCGGTAAAGATAAGACCATGTTGTTTTATTTACACACATCTCTCAGTTATAAACAACCCCCCCTTCCACCCTTCCTGTCCCGCACATATTTCGCTCCAAACATAACAAATAATGATCTCTTCAACACTCTTGCTTGCCGTGGTTTACATTGGCGGGGGGGAAGTTATTGAGATGTTAACCTAATTCCGCACGTAACGCGGGCCATGTGTGAGGAAAGGATCGTGCGTCACCGGTTGACAACCTCACGCTCTTAGATGTTAGGGCCGTCAAGGCATCTCCTGGGGCTGCCCAACTTACAATACAACTTGTATACTTATATACACGATCTATACCCCGCTTCTGTGGCCACGTGATCAAAGGCGATAGATACTCGATTTGCACTTTATCGTCGTTGACGACTCGAATCCCGGACTACGGGAATAAAGGGTAATTTTCCACGTGTGATTTATCAATGTTTGTTTTCCCATCATCTCTTCACGCCGATTCTGATGCAATACTTATAAAAAAAAACTACATTTCATTGATCGGGATTCGAACGGAGACGCCTATGCGTGAAAGACCAAAGATTCAGTAGTCTCTTTCTTGGAAAAGTCACAAAGATGTAAATCCCCATTTCAAATATTTAAAACAAAAAATCTAGTGAAAACCCCTAGTACCTAGCATGTCCTATAGGTTTATATAATTACTCTTCGAACCACTTTGAATTTATTTCCTAAATAGGGGTTAGGCCCGTCTACAACATGGGAAATTTTCGGATTTCGCACCAAATCTGTTTCCTGTTGTTTTTATCTCCATAGCGTCCATGCCAAACATCACCATCTGAAAAGTTCAGAACGTCGTAAAATATCTTGGAAGCGTGATTGAGGTGAAAGGTGGAAGAAGAGAGGATGTAATGAGAAGAAGACAGCAGGGAGAGTTGTTCTATAGGTGTGTAAGAGAACTGCTATGGAGATGAGAAGTGTCCTTTAAGTGATAGGAAGTGTTGTACAGGTTGTACTTTGTATCCATTGTCACACATGCAGCAGAAACATGGACGTTAAATGTAAGAGAGACAAGGAGAGCATGTTAGCTGTCCCCTGGAGAAACAGGATTAGGAATGAAGTTATCCAAGAAATAGTGGGGGTACAGGGAGTACATGAGATAGTAGAGGAAGCAAGACTGAGATGGTATGGTCATGTAATGAGGATGTTGGAGTACATGAGATAGTAGAGGAAGCAAGACTGAGATGGTATGGGCATGTAATGAGGATGTTGGAGTACATGAGATAGTAGAGGAAGCAAGGATGAGATGGTATGGTCATGTAATGAGGATGTTGGAGTACATGAGATAGTAGAGGAAGAAAGGGTGAGATGGTATGGACATGTAATGAGGATGGAAAAAGAGATGATACCAAAGAAAGTGTTGGAAATTAAGCATCAAGGAAAAAGACCGAAAGAGAGGCCAAGAAAGAGATGGGAGGAGCAGATAATAGAAAGTGTTCAAATGAGAGGAGAAGAATGGAAGCAATTAAAGGAGGAGTATGGAGGTATCTTACTAAACTGATCCGGCCAAAGGCTGGAAACAGTCATGATGATGATGATGATATCGGGAAGTGGGAGAGTGAGCTCTATAAGGACAGATGATGGCTTTTATATATGTAGATAGTTAGTATGAGCGATCGTATATAAAAATTCCCATGCCAGCGCTATATCCAGATTTTCCTTAATTTGACCCAAAGGTCATTTGGAGGATGAAACCAGTGGTAAGTTAATTTTATAAAACGTATTTGAAATATACGAGGACTACTCAGAATCCTCAAAGTTATTTTGTGGCAGAAAACTAAAGTCAGGGCTATCCTTAAGTATCTATAGTACCTAGTATCCGCAGATGAGTCGTAAATCCTTTGATCGCTGTTCAGTACTCCAAGAAAATACTGTCAAGGCTGTTGCAGATGAATATGTTGTCAGAAGTATTCTGGCAGTTTTAGAAGGGATTGTAATGTCCCATTAATTGAGGTTTATTAAGCTAAGCTCGACTTTGTCTGAAATTCCTTCACCCTACCAAAAGAATCTTTTTAACCATTTCTGCAGCGATTCGTAAAGAAATTGCCAGTAAATATGGCAAATAAGTTGAAGCGTCGAAAAAAAAAGAAGCAATTTAATTTTAACTATACGGGCTCAAAACATAATATGTAACATAGTTAAAGTGAATTACCTTGACAGTTTAATAAGAATAAGTTGAGACATATAAAGAGATTCCTTCGTTCGTTTAAACTTTAAAGTCATCTGAAATCAAGAGATATAGTATGTAAAAAAAATCCTGTATTTTATAAAAAAAAAGTAACCTGACAGTCTCATACGATTACGTTGCGTACATTAGTTGAGGGGGTCCATTATTTTAAATCAAGGTTATTTGAATGCACGGCTAAGAAATAAATTTAAAAAGGTTAGAGCAGATTCATTTGTATAAATATCCCAAACAAAATCTGACCCATCTATGAAGGTTAAATTAAGGCACATGCACTGAGTCTTCTTCAGTTAACATCAAGCTAATCTAAACATCAACTTAAGGAAGAAATGATAAAAGTTCCTGTAGATTAATCCATATGAAAACTTGGCAGGACTATGTAGAATACGTTGAGGCACATACAAATAAAGAATCATCAAATGATTTCAAGTTCATGTAACATAAGTTTCAGCAATAAACTAAAAATTATAAAGTTTCCACAGACTAGCTCACATAAAAACTTATGGGCAGTGCTATGAAACTAGAGCATCAATCAATTGGCATCAAGATCATCTGAGTGCCAGTTTCAGGGAGAAATTATAAAGTTTCTACAGACTAGCTCGCATAAAAACATTATGGGCAGTGCTATGAAACTGGAGCATCCATCAATTGACATCAAGATCATCTGAGTGCCAGTTTCAGGGAGAAATTATAAAGTTTCCACAGACTAACTCACATAAAAACTTATGGGCAGTGCTATGAAACTGGCTAATCCATCAATTGACATCAAGATCATCTGAGTGCCACAGTCTGTTGTACAAGTTCCGGCAGATTAACCTAAAAGTTCACGTACAAATCGCAGTGCAGTCTCAGAAGAATGCACCGTGGCACACATTTCGGGGAGGAGGGGAGGTCCTTCAGCTGACGCCGACGCCATCTGAAAGCCACAGTCTCATCATTTAAAAGGTGACCTTTAAAAGTCTCAAGCAAAGCTGCTCAGAAGATCTTGTTGTTGCAGTTGCACGTGGCCTTGCAGTACTTGTGCCTGTCTCTGCCCTCTGTGCTGTGGTCGTTACATAACCAGGTGTGCCACGTGGAGTTGAGGTCACGGCAGTTGGCCCAGAGATCGGCCGAGGGACACGAGTTGGTGCACAGTTTCTCCAGTCGGCAGTGGCCGGGGCACTTTGAGCAGGGCTTGCCCTTCTTGTAAGGGCGGCCGAGACGCTCGCGAAAGTTACCTCTGAGGACAAGCGACCATCCATTATTAATAGAACGAATATTTTGAAAAGAGATGAAAATTGAAAACGGCTCTATTAGGAAAATTTGAATAATATTATTCATTTACCAGGGGGATAAATCATTGAGTAGCCTCTATAATTTGATTACAAGAAAGGGAAGCAATTACCAACCCCTATAGCTCACTTACAAGGGTTGGAAAGCGTTTATCACCCTTTATAAACAATTCACAAGGGGCAAATGCTTTTACCAGCCTTTATAGCTCACTCACAAGGGAGGGAAAGCGTTGAGCAGCCTTTATAGCTCATTCACAAAGGAGGGAAAGCGTTTACCAGCCTTTATAGGTCACTCAAAAGGGAGGGAAAGAGTTTACCAACTTTTTAGTGTCAATGCTCAGTGAAAAAAAACCCCTTCGAAATGCGCAGTTGCTAAACGACTCACTTTCAACATGTTCGTCATCAAGGGAACGTTGTTATAGTAATGTGCAGTCTGAGTAAGCTCTTTTAAAGGTTAGGATTATGTGACGAGGTGGTTGGGTCGCTACCTGAACCTAGCTTTGTGGAAGCCAGTCGAATTATTTGAGAAGACCATTTGTGTCTTCTCTCTAGTGAAACCATGTTTAAAACGATTTTTAATGCCCCTTGACGGCACCTAGCGATACCCGTGTTGAAGGACTAAGGCTCTCCCAAGGAGCGCAGCCATTTTAACCTAAATGCTGTGGGACTGGTGTAATATACCTTATCTGTGTCTCAGGGACTAATAACTATTTCTATGGCAAATTGTTGTGAAAAACAACACTAACCCTTTGGTAATATTGTAAACCCTCACACAAACAACAAACTGTTTCAGACACTGCCTAGGCTCGAACCAGGACTCTATTTAAGACCACTAGCGAGTATTCCAAAACCTCCAGACCACCAGGGAATATTGAGTGTTGCCTACTCACATGGGGCAGTAGTTGCACACGTAGTTGTAGAAAGGTTTGCCCCTGGCGCCCCCGCGGTGGCATTTGGCGAACCCGCAGCCCACCCGGTGGGATGAGGCCCATACTAGCTGCGTGTAGTGGCCGACCACCTCCAGGTCGTTGTGGCTGGCGCCGTACGTGAAGTTGAGCCTCTCCAGGAACCACGTCTTGATCGCGAAAAACCTGTGCATGGACTCACGTCACATCTCTGTCAGACATACTGTCTAGTCTAGGATATCAGGAGAAAGAGGGTGAATAGTGACATACTCTGTAAGACACACTGTCTAATCTAGGATGCCAGGAGCAAGAGGGTGAATAGTGACATACTCTGTAATACACACTGTCTACTCTAGGATATCAGGAGCAAGAGGGTGAAAGAATGTAAAGTGGAATGTATGATGGCAAAGTGTGACGTGATGCTAATGACAAGGAAGAAAATAAGACCTAATAAAGCTATAAGGGGAGATGGAGTAGAGCTGAGAAAATTTCAAAACGTACAATATTTTGGAAGTGTGACTGAGGAGAAAAGTGGAAGTAGGGAGGATATAATGAGAAGAGGACAGCAGGGAGAGTTGTTTTATAGGTGTGTAAGAGACCTGCTATGGAGAGTTGTTCTATAGGTGTGTAAGAGAAGTGCTATGGAGAGTTGTTATATAGGTGTGTAAGAGACCTGATATGGAGAGTTGTTCTATAGGTGTGTAAGAGACCTGCTATGGAGAGTTGTTCTATAGGTGTGTAAGAGACCTGCTATGGAGATGTCCCCTTGAAGTGTATGGAAATGTTATACAGGGTGTACTTTGTACCCATTGTCACACATGCGGCAGAAACATGGACATTGAATGTAAGAGAGACTAGGAAAGTGGAGGCCATCATAATGAAGTTTGTGAGGAGTATGTTAGCTGTCATAAGGAGAAACAAGATTAGGAATGAAGCTATCCGGAAAAGAGTGGGATTACAAGGAGTACAGGAAAGAGTAGAGAGATGGGAGGAGCAGATAACAGAATGTGTGCAAGTGAGAGGATAAGAATGGCAGAAATTGAAGGAGGAAGAGTTTAATTTTCTTCACAAAGTGATTCAACAGTTGTCATTAATATTCCAGGACACCCTTTACAGATATTCAACAACTGTTGATATTACCGTGTGAAGAAAATTAAACTCTGTATTTCTGCTGGACAGTATTTTATTTATTTTGGCCAAAAAAAGATTTAACACAAAAACTGCAAAAACCTACAATCCTATTGTAGATAGATTATAGCTCAGATATCTTCAATCAGATGTTGCACTTAGGGCAAATATTTATTAAACCTTTGAACAGTACACGAGTTTGTTGTTTACTGAAATGAACACAAAACTATGTTATATGACCCTGTACATATATAGACTTATAAACATTTCTGTTGATCATTAAGAGCTAAATGTCCGGTAAACGAAAGGTAACTTTTATATTAGTGTTTAATGGATCTTTGGGAATAGAATTATGTCATTAAGACACATTGTATTGTCATTTGTATTTTTCTCCTCCCCGTTTGTTCTCCTACTGCCAGAGAGATCCGTCCAGGAATAAACCCACTTTGTTTCTGGGCGTCTATGAATTTATCATAAACTATTCTTGCGCCTTAATGGGTGATTTTATTGTGTAAAAGAAACTAAACTATGTCGACCCAAAAATTTAACAGTCGCTTTGATATTTTCCAAAGTGTTTGATTACCTCGTAACTCCGGTCGTGCTGTGCGCATGCGCCCCTTGGACACAATCGAAAGAGCGGTCATAAAGTTGCGCCGGTCGTGTTGTTTTGTTCAGCTCACGCTGATTATCCGGCCAAGCGGATAAAAATAACGCCAGAGTGAACCCGCTAAGCGTCCCGGTTTCATAAACAAACCTTACTGCGCGTTAAATCTACAGCCACGCCCGTCAGGGTGGCACTCCCGCACGCCAGGGATGACGTGCTGGTTGCAGAGAGTCAAGGGTCACTCGATAGAAAAAAAACAAGCGCGGAACAGAATCGAGGTCACGTGATTAGCTCTAAACTAGATTTTTTTTTCTCAACCGGTGTCCCGCGAGAACATTGGTGTGCCGTCAATGGTCAATAGCTGGTGTGCCGCTGGAATTTGAGAGAAAGCGAGAAAAAAATATTGAGAAATTAAAGTAGATAATTTTAAATCCATGATCAATATATTTTTTAAATAACATAATCATTAGAATTTAATATCTATTAAAATTCTAAACACAATCTTAATTTTCGTTATTTTAATGATATCTTTAAAAAAATGCATAGTGTGCCTCGACAATTTTAAGGCCCTGTCCATTGTGCCGTCGGTTGGAAAAGGTTGAAAATCGTTGCTCCAAACCAATCGGTCACATCGGCGCGAGCTGTTTAGTTATTGATTATACCACCGCGTATTACTACCCGTTCAGTTTATACGCTTAAGTGCTAATTACACTAATGGGTTAGGCATTTGGAAGGTTGAATTTAGATTAAGTGAACCCACATTTGTGTGAAGGGAGAGTGGAAAACAATTTAGGAAAAACCACCCCCAGTCTACCCGACCAAGATTCGAATCTCGGTCTCTCCGTCCTCGGCAGTCCAGCTTAACACGAAACTAGCGCGTTAGCTAACTACGCCACCGAGGAAGGTGCGCGAGCTGTTCTGCTAAAGTTCAACTCATCTCTACTTCGTCCTCTATTGCTGAGATACTCGGCACGGAAGAGCCAATCAGATCTCAAAACCAAGGTCTTAAATCAGTGCGCATGCGTGAAGAGCTAGAAGTTAGCGGGCAGCTTCGTTGGCTGTTGTGAGTAGATATAAAATAGTTCATTAATGGAAAGCGTGCGTATAGTTGAATTGGATTATGCCACGACACACCGTTATAATTTGAAAACATCCATCAGCAGAATAATCTAAACTATATGCTGTTAATCAGCTGTTTTATGTTTGCGCTGCAATTCATCACGGGTCAACAAATAGCGAGTGAATTATTGTGCCGCTAGAGAAAATTCTGCTCTCTATTTTCGACGAACTTGTGAATCAAGCTTTGGACGCCGATGTAGGCCTACAGAATAGAAAGAGTGGGAAAAATTAGCAGTTCGCCCTGGGAGTTCCTCTTGTTTATATGCTAACATATTCCCTCTTCCACTGACGAGTATACACACCATCTCAACTATTTGCTCCTGGAAAACATTGACGTGCATTTAAAAATGATATTTTCCTTGTTTCCTATACTAGATAGACATTTGCTTCCACGGACATTTTTTAATCTACCTCCTGGCAGGAGGATTCCTACAGGACATTTCCGTAAATAAACCAAATAACATGAGGTGTAGATGATTTTAAAAATAATGCGTTTACAGAAAAACTACATATAAATAATTTTGTGACATTTTGAGACTATTTTCTGGAAATATTAATTAGTTTATGGTTTTTATTTCAATGTTGTATCATTAGAAAATCACCAAATAAAACGTAAATTCTATCTTGACTTACCTTGACGTCACAGGTAGGAGACTTCCTTCAGAAGCGGAAGTAGGGGACGCGAGAAAAGAACAGCGTTTCTCAATTGTAATAGCTAAACATTTTATAGGTCAAAATAAATCAAAGTTATCAATGTTGACTTTAAAAAATATGTTTTTTTTTAAGTTTCTTCCTAAAAAATACTTATAAAGCTGAGGGGTTGAAATATTTTTAAGATGAAGATTTTTTTAGTTATTTATTTAAGGGGAGAAGTTGGAGTATTTATGAGGATAATTTAAAAACAATTAATTCCCCCGCATTAGCGTGGATAGAGGGTGGAAAAGAACACAATAAGTAACAAAATCACAATACATAAAATCACTTCCGGTGTGCCCCGACTGAGATTCGAAGCTAGAACTTCCTGTTACCACCGATTCAGTCGATTTTTGAGACCAACGTATTAAGCCTTATGGCCACATATGACGGTTTTAAGAGGGAAGGATTTTATTTACACACTTTTTTTCCTCCATGTTTAACGCCATTGTGTCCGACCATATAGACCGCGTAGACCTTACCAAAATATATATTTCGAAAAGAATCTTTAGAGACATTTTGAAAATGAAATAAAAAATAGCATTTAAAAATATAAGTAGGCTAACCACATATTTTGGGGCTAGAATCAAAATCACAATTTGCTCGTGTAGCGTCTAATTATATTTTATTTATTTATTTGAGGTATTTAACGTGCACTTTCAGAACAGACTTGTATCAGCACATGAGAATTTCTATGAACGAGCGCGAAATAGCCTACCGATTTTGACGGGAAAGGTATTTCCAAATACCTTCCAGGGTTCTTTGACATGCCACCCTCACCCGCCTTGGTGGCGTAGTTGGCTAACGCGCTAGTTTCATGTTGATCTAGACTGCCGAGTACGGGGAGATCGAGGTTCTAATCTCGGTCGGGTGAACTGAGGGTTTTTTCCTAAATGGTTTTTTCACTCTCCTTTCACGCAAATGCGGGTTCACTTCCTCTGCATTCAAATTCCACAATTCCTAATCCATTAGCGTAATTAGTACTTAAGAGTATAACCCGAACGGGTAGTAAGACGCGGTGCTAAATAATAATAAGAAACATGCGACAATCGACATGTGACAGACGGGACTTTACTTCCCCTCCAAAGGAAGTTGTGCTACGGATTTTTATCGCTCAAGAAGAATCCGCCGACCCCAGCTGGGTTTGAACTCACGAATATCGGGTCCTGAGGCGAGCATTTCACCCCAAGGCCACCAAGGTCGACCATCTAGTTATATTATTATTATTATTATTATTATAATCACCGCGTCTTACCACCCGTTCGGGTTATACGTACTTACGCTAATGTGCGATGGTAGGGTGATTGTGAGATGAAATGGAGGACCTACAGTTTAACGTGGGATCCGAACCACGGTGGAGGCCTGGCATTCCTCACATTCACAAGTTGTGATNGTGGGATCCGAACCACGGTGGAGGCCTGGCATTCCTCACATTCACAAGTTGTGATTAATACACGTCCTGTCAGAGGTGAAATCTAGTTATAAAGTTTAAACGGAATCCACGACAGAATTGATAGACCCACATTTTTTAGGGCTCATAAAACACAAAAATTAAAGATGGGAGGCTCGAATGATGCGGTATTCGAGAAATTCGAGATTCATAAAAAAATCTCAAAAATATATCTCGAATACAATTGTGAAGGCCTTGACTTAAAATAATAAAATCTCAAAAATGGACAAAATTGGAAATTGATTTACTCAAAATTGTTTCTGGTTTTTTTTTATGACGTAAGAGATATGTCAAGAAAAATAGCATCTATCAGTGGTAGCAGGCCTTAACAGTTTTTTTCAAAAATTCAATTTCAAATATTTTCACTAAACGAAAATTGTAAATCTCCAAAGATTCAAGGATTTGAATTTAGATTCGAAAGAAAATGTAAGATTCGCGGAAAATATAGGATTCGACGCATCCATAGATTAAAAACACATCATAATCGTGTGGTATAAACTTTTCACAGCTATGATAATTTCTCTATATGAGAGAGTAAAAGTTTTTTTTTTTTAAATAAACACTAATATTTCGTTAGTTACACAATCTGTTATGTTGAGATAATCCGCTTCCTTTTTTTTCTGTGACCTTCCCACAGAGAGTTGCTAAGCGACTAATAATTGTGGACGCATAATTAACATACTGGCTGTGACCTGCAGTCAAGTGTCGCTCTTCTAACTAAATGTTTACATTAGGATACAAAATGGCCGCCAGACTAAACAATCCTTGACATAGTCTCGCAACAAATCAACAAGCCGCGTTTACTGTCGGGAACATCCAGCTGACGATTTGGTTACACTCTCGCGCTGACCACGTTCACAAGTTCGTCTGAATGAAACGTGGCCACGTGACGAGCTCTGGACCTATCACAAGAGTTCAAACTCATCGGCGTTGTCCGCTCGGCGTGACTATGAAATAACATTCAGCTTTACTTTTTCTGCGCGGCAACATCAGCTTGGGAAAACCAACCAAAATTAAAAACCAATAGACCCGATAAATTCGCAAGCACCTAAACCAACAGACACATTCATTGCGCTTGCATCTAAATCAACCAATACATTCATTGCGCTTGCATCTAAATCAACCAATACATTAATTAATCAAGCATATAAACCAACCAACACATTAATTGCGCATGCATTTAAACCAACCAACACAATCAATGCGCATGCGCCTGAAACAACCGACACATTCATTGCGCATGCACCTGAAACAACCGACACAATCATTGCGCATGTGCCTAAACCAACCAACACATTCATTGCGCATGCATTTAAACTAACCAACACAATCATTGCGCATGCGCCTGAAACAACCGACACAATCATTGCGCATGCATTTAAACTAACCAACACAATCATTGCGCATGTGCCTAAACCAACCAACACATTCATTGCGCATGCGCCTGAAACAACCGACACAATCATTGCGCATGCACCTGAAACAACCGACACAATCATTGCGCATGCGCCTGAAACAACCAACACAATCATTGCGCATCCGGCTAAACTATAAACCAACCAACATATTCATTGCGCATGCACCTAAATCAACCAATACATTCTTTCACATGCGTCTAAGCCAACCGACTCATCAGAGCGTATTCACCTACAAAATCAGATACTAGAAGACACAGCTGCGTCTACTCTTGCGAAATGATGTGAAATAACCCGTTGATTATAAGGTCCGTATGTCGTTCTAGTTTTGTTAAGATTTGTTTCACTATACAATACAATAATTAGAAAACATCCATTGTTATATTAATCTTAAGTATCTGTGTATCCACTAGAAAATTAAAACATGTCGGTAAACAACTACGGAGAGCTTGCGTTGCAATGCATCATGGATCTGCTAGCGTGTCAATTGATGCACCACTCAAGTAGATTCTGCTCTCTATTTCCTGAGAACGTGTGAATAAATTTTTTAAAGATGTGAAGGCGTATAACCCGAACGGGTAGTAAGACGCGGTGCTAAATATTATTATTATTAAAGATGTGAGATGAAAAATTGTCTGTCTT
>CABFWB010003349.1:0-38094 GCA_902151455.1 Timema bartmani
TCAAAATTCAACATTGTTAAGTAGTCTAACTTTATAAATATACACAAATTTAGTTTCCTCTGTTAACAATTTATTTTAAACAACTCTGAAAATGAATATTTAGTAAAAAAAATATTACATTTTCACACTGGCGCCCAATTAGTTGTCTTGACGCCCAGTTTTACTAGCGCCCGGTTGGCCGCGCCCAATTGGCGGTTCCCAGATTGCGGCGCCCAGTTGTGCTAGACCGCCACCCAGGATCATTTTATGCAAATATGCACTAAATGGGCCGTTTGGAAGAGTGTATCCTCAGTGGAACTAGTTCTGCTTGCGTCATCACATGATATAAGGTAGACCATGAATATTCTCAGGACTATACTACAGCGGCACTATGCATCCACTCAGACTTGGTCATTTTCTTTCATACCGCCATGAGTAATAACGCTATAAACCCAATTGTTTTCTTGTGTTCAAGAATTTCTGATCGACCATTCAAGAGCCTCAGGCTAAATATAACACAACCATGCAACATTATTATTATTTTCATAAAGCACGTGTCGGAGAAGGATTTCTTCTCGGAAAAGGTTCAATGAGAGGACCAGAAACATCTTTGAACGTAATCACATAAAAAATCTAGAAAAAGTCTTAAGTTTTGTAACAGAAAAGTAATCTTTTCTTATACTTTTTTTTTTGTCTCTTGTGAAAGCCCCCCCTNAAAGCCCCCCCTACCCCCCCATATTTTTTTTTTTCTGGTTCGTGTAAACAGGACGAACCTGAGAAGATGAGGGCTATTGAACGCGATTTCTTTCGATTCATTTGCTTCAAAAGGGAGAAGGCGAAATAAAAAAAAGGGAAGAGAATCAAAGGGGGATAGAAGAAACACTTTAGAACCACTTTTACTTCTGAAAACTTACCATTTTTATTTACCTTATCAATACTATTCATAGAAACTGAATTTTGCTGAGTATCAATATTGACGAAGCGAATTCAACATGGCGAGTGCAATCCGGTATTAAAACCTTCTAGAAATGTATTTTTAATATGATTACTATTTGGACATATTTCTTTATTTCTTACTCTATATCTCTTGTTCTTTGTCTTTATTTTGTTCTCTCTTGCTCTTTGTGTGTCTTTTTCTCACTCTCTTTATTTCCCAATATGTCTTTCTTGTTTTGTTTTTTTTCGTCGTTATTCTTCACTCTGTATCTATTGTTATTTGCTTTTCTTTCTCACTTTGTTTCTCTTTATTTTTTATTTCTCTTTGTATCCCGTGCTCTTTGTCTCTCTTGCTCCTAGTCTTTATTTCCCTCTAGCTCTTCTTTGCTCTTTATTCTATAAAGAATATTATAGATATCTTCCGCTTTTATTAAATCTACACTTTATAATTAGTTAACAAATTTGACACTATCTGCGCTGTGTTCTAAATCACGTTTGCTCCTGTTAAATCTACTCTCTATAATTGATAAATTTGACACTGTCCGCGTTTTGTTCTAGATCACTTCATCTCTTCTTTTTAAATCTTCACTTTAATTAGTTAATATATTTGACACTGTCCACGCTGTGTTATCACTTCAACTCCTTTTTAAATCTACACTTTAATTGGTTAATATATTTGACACTGTCCACGCTGTCTTATCACTTCAACTCCTTTTTAAATCTTTACTTTAATTGGTTAATATATTTGACACTGTCCACGCTGTGTTATCACTTCAACTCCTTTTTAAATCTTTACTTTAATTGGTTAATATATTTGACACTGTCTAGATAAATTATTTTCTTGTTAAATATTCATTTTATCAGTTATTATAAATTCAACACTGTCTGTGCTGATGTTCCATTAACTTGATGACTTTGCCGGTGGGCTTATTAATATCATTCGTGATTAAAACCTGGACCGAAGAGCTCTATACGTCATAATACGTTATGAACCAAACATAAATATCTTGTCTGGCAAAAAAAAAAAAAGTTTCGTACTAATATGGGAAAAAATATTATGTAGGTTTTTGATTTTAACATAATATATTTCAATTTATTGTCGACCTCAGTGGTCTTGGGGTCGAGTTTTTTCATCAGAACCCGTTGATTGTGGGTTAAAACTCATCCGAGATCGACGAATTTTTCTTGAGAGATAAAAAAGTCCATAGCACAACTTCCTTTGGTTGGGAAGTAAAGCCATCGGTCCCATGTCAATTGTGACATGTAAAATAACCCTGGAAGGTAAGTGAGAATACATTTCTCGGCAAAAATTGTCAGCTCTTTGGCACTCGCTCGTATAATTTTAGTTTGGAAGGCAACGAGGAACCACCACACTTCCTGGATTCCCCTAGTACATGGGATTTCTACCAGATGGTGCAGGCAGCACTAAACAACCGAAGGTCTGAATGCGTGCCAAGCTCTGGATGTATAGAAATCATATCAGACCAACCTTCTGGTTGTTGACTTAAGATGAAGATGACCAATTTATAGTGGGTTTTTTTCATGGAAGGTGCTATTTTCAGTGTTTTTACTTTAAGTTATTGAAATATACACTGTCTCTGACCTTCACTTTGACAATTTAATCAATTTTCCTTCTTTAAAATATAGCTATTATTAAAACATTAACAATTTTATTTGGGCTAGTCATTAAATTTTATGAAACTAAAACAAATGTTGATTTTTAAATAATCATTAAAAATGTAAATAAGAGATGGTACACCAAATACAAGTTCAAAATTTAGCTAGACCTTAAGTGACACAGTGTTTGAAGAAGTTTTGACATTCCTAATCAAAAAATTCGAAGTTCAAGTCATACTAAAAGGAATTTTATCAAGGTTTTTATTGTTATATTCTAGTGACAGAATTTTCTATGCCTCACACCTGGGATGGGGATTGAGGGGGTCTATCTTGTTTAAAAACAATATATCTGGAGTATTTAACGTGTAATTTATGAACCTAGTTGTTACACAGTACGATCTAATTCGAGATTGGACAGTTCGAACTCACTATGATTCCCCATTAAATTACTATTTAAATCAATGATAAAAAAAAGTATTTAACTCGAATTTCAGAAAGATATATTTTGATATTTTTAAACACATTTTTTTTCCTGTTCTTTTTTAATTTCAAACATAACTTAATGCCCTTCATTAAATCACCTAAATTGCTAATAACGTCAAATAACGCCAGAGTTATTGGCGCATAATAAAAGAGAAGATTCACTGAATCCAAACCAGACGTGAAATAAAACATTTTTAATACAATCAGTAAACTTGAAGAGTTTATTTTTTGCTTCAAGATAAACAAACTACAACCATCTAAGATTATCAATTTTTATTCGACGTAATGTCATTTAAGTGCAAAAACTAGCTTAAGGCTGAAATTTTCTCATGTTAATATTTCAAAGTTTTTTATTGCTTGTGTTTAAATTTTACTTGTTTTTCATATGCGTATATATTGTATATATGTGTTTTATATATCATATATAAAAGAAATGGGTTTATTTGTTGCATATTTTGAGGTTATTGATTGACTTATTGTGTACCAGCTAACTCAATACCCATGAAAACGGTTAATTCGAATTTGGTTACTTTGAATTATTTTAGATATCCCTTGGATTTCGAATTAAAAAGGTTCTATTGTACAATCTTACGACTTACAAAAATAGCTTAATCTTTAAAACAGACCCAACTAGTCTCACAGATGTTAATTAATCGCTGAGAGGAAGAAATTCCAATTTGACCGATTATATATTTTTAGTTACACCGGGAATATAGCCCAGGACTCTTATGAAAAGCCAGATGTACTATCGTATGAACTAAGAACCGCTTCAATATTCAAATGGGCTAAGGCGTCAATCTTGCAATAGACTGGACCAGTGAAGACTGAAGATATCGGGGTTTAAATTATGACCCGGTTTATCGATTTTTTCTGTATGCTCTTACACTTTCCCTCCAGGCAAATGTGGGTACATTTCCTTTAAATTTTACTATCCTCATTCCCTAAGCCATTAGCGTGATTGTTACATATGTGTGAAACCCAAACGGGTATTAGAGTGAGGCGATTAAAAATATTTAAAAATAATCACTTTTTAAATTAATGGATTAATGAATAAAAGCTTCTTGTGAATATTATAGGCCTATTTTTGAGTAATTAATCTAATAATTGAAGAGTCCACAAGCCATGAATATGTTGAATATCGTAATATATTGTAAATTTTACTGCATGCGTTTTGATTGCCGCTGCGCTAACATTTTAGGATAATTTAGTTGATGAAAAAGCTTCAAGTCATGGGGGAAAAAGGGTAAAAAAAATAATGTATATGCAGTATTCTGTATGTTATGTAAATTAATTTTTAATAATTGCATTAATTTTTTTTTCCTTGCCATGTGTGTATGTATATATATGTGTAAGTAAATATGTACACGCGTGTAGAGTGGAAGCAATCTTGTTGAATGCGATTGTAATTATTCAATGCACGACGTGCGCCATCCATTGTTCTCTTTGAGTTATAATTGCTCGAGTTGAATGGGTCCATTAGCATGATTTGTCCCCTCGCGAAAGGTCGTGTCGTATTGTCTCGTCACGTGGGTACATGGGCATCAGGGTACATCTATTTCCTGGGTATCCCTCTTACCTTCCCACCCGTGGGTAGTTTATCGCAAGCACTTATAGTAAATCTTGGCCACTGTCCAAACTTGAACTGGTTATTTTTGCTAATTTGACCCCCCCTTCCCTTCCTCCCCGATCAGACTAGAGGCGTAACTATTTTTAACGAGCTTCCAAACGATTTACGTGGCTTTGTTAGCAACAAACACAGCCTAAATAGTAGGTCTGTGCAAAGGAGCCTTTTAAATGCGAAGCGAAGCTTGAAAAATGCGAAGCAATGTCAAATTCGAAGATTAGGTTTTTGTTTTTGTCACATAAAAACTTTTTTTTTCTACTTTGCACCTCCCTTTTAAATAAATAAAGTTCCAACACTACTGTATAAAATAAAAATGTTTTTATTTATTAAGTTTTAATTGTAACTTTTTAACATTATGTCATAAATGTACTATTTTGAAACCCCCTTCCCGAGTTTGGAGTTCAGTCCGCGTGCTTGCCGATAAGGGCGTGTGAATTATAATTATAAGTGACTGAGTAAAAGAAAGGGAATGAACAAAAATATACATCCGCAACGACACCTGATTACTGTCATTCTGACGTGATAGGTCTAGTCGGGGCCTGTCTTAATCTCCCGCCGCGAAAGACAAGGAGTTTATTGCTTGGTTACATTTCCATTACTCACCATATGAAATAAAAAAGGTTTTTATTTCTTAAGTTTTTAAGTCTTAACAGTATGTTATAAATTTATGATTTTGAAACACCCCTTTCGCACCGAAAAACAATTTATTAAATTCTCCCTACGCATGCGTTTCGAGGAGATGGAGTCGGTTTCGATACGACTTGCCTCTGATGTTTCAAATTCCTGGAAAACCTGACGTATGTCTATATTTGTTTGCGGTCTAGGTTTCTTAACCAAGGTAATTACAACTCGCAAGTAGGTATCAAACCATGATCTAGACTCTGAAACTTTCGAGCCTTGTTCCTTTGAGCTGACAACTTTTAAAGGGACTGAGCTTGCGAGCGACTGAGCGCGCGCGCTTGAAAGATAGAACTGGCTCTATTTTTCAAGCGCGCACGCTCGACCCGGTACAGTCTAGTTTACAGGCGTAGGCAATATTATTATATGTTGGTTCATCGAGTGCTAGGGAAACGTCTCAATTTGACATGATATTTGACTTTTTTTATAATTATTGATAGGCTTAGCACACTTACTACTAGCGGCCTAATTTAACTGGTAAGATCATAAAACATACCTAAATATATGTAAAACTGATATGTTAAAATACTTCAATATTATCAAAGTAAGCCTCTACAAATAAGAATCACCATTAGCGTGGAGAGAGGATAAGAAAACCACAACAATAAATTACTTGTTAAAAAAAAACCTCAATTCACTGAGCCAAGATTCGGAGCCTCCTCGTCAACAACTATCGAGAGCTATCTGCTAATCACGCGCTCGCTCACACGCTCGCCAGTCTGGCCACCCAGTCGCTCGCACGCTCGCTCACACGCTCGCCAATCTGGCGAACCCTAAGAGAAGGGTCTAAATACCACCTGGATATAAATGATACCTTTTGGGATGAAAAAGCAGGTGAGTTGCTTAACATCGGCTCACCGTTAAATTTCTCGTGGCGCTGAACACGTGGACCAAAGGTTGGTTTCGTTTATTTTTGTTTACATGGTAACGGTAAGGTCGGGGTTCGAATCCCGACTTGGTGTTCTGAGGATGTGTTTCCCTGGATAGTTCAACACTCCCTCTAAGAGCATTTTCTCTAAAAAAATCTTCTTTCCTAACCCTCACCCCATTAGTGCGATTAAACTAATATTTTGAACTATATAATAAATTAGCTGAAGTACCCGGAATTGTCCAGGTGAATGTTTTCTGTTCAATAATTATTGTAAGTGAAAGGTAACTTTAAACTTAGCGTCTTTAAGCCCCCTCCCCCGCTTACCTGAACATATACAGACAATATTTTAAAATTCTGATTTCGAGGTTCACACGCTCGTTCAAAGGAGCTATCAATTTTTTTAAAATTCCATTCCTCTGTGTTCGATAGATATCGAACAATGGTCATGACAGACAAACAAACTCTTCATTTTATTAATACAGATAGAAGATAGATGTAGTGTTATTTAAAATGCAGTTTCTTAGCCAACTTATTATCCGCGCATGGCATACAAACTAAGCTATAAACTGATACAACAGCCAGGATTCACTGGACATCTATTCAGAATAGAGACCCCCTCCAACCCGTTTCTCCAATGATAATAACTATTTTCGACCAACCCTATAGTCGAAACCTGTACTTTTTGCTCACTAGGTATACGTGCTGCCTACTGGATCATGACTTTTAGCATCCAAAAGTAAAAATAAAAATACAACTTAATAGCAGGGAACTTGGACAAGAAATCGATGTGTTCATCTTTAAAGCTGTAAAATTAAACACCATGCGTAAGAAGTGACAGCAGTAGGACTCCTCGATTGGCGTATGAGCACATAGTTTTTTTAACGCGTCTTACCACCCACTTGGGCTTTACGCATTTAATTACATTAATGCAGCGTTTTTCAACTGGTATGCCATGATGGATCAGCAGGTGTGCCATGTGTCACGATGGGTCAGTGGGTGTGCCGTGTGTCACGAAGGGTCAGTGGGTGTGTCACGAAAGGTCAGCCGGTGTGCCGTGTGTCACAAATGGTCAGCGGTTATGCCGATGTGTCACGAAAGGTCTGCAGGTGTTCCGTGTGCCACGAAGGCTCACCGGGTGTCCCGAGGGAGTTAGGGGGAATATAAAAAAACGAGAAAAATTGAGGAATAAAAATAAATATTTTTAAATCCACGATCACCATTATTAAATAGCTAAAATTATTATAATTTTAGCTATTTAACTTTTAAACACAACATTAATATTCATTATTTTAATGATAAAATCTCCTTAAAATTCGTGATGTGTCTTGATAATTTTAGCTCCTTGTTCAGTATGTCGTGAGTTGAAAAAAGTTGAAAATCGCTGAATTAATGGGTACGAGTGAGAAAGGTAGTATAGTAAATGTAGTGATGAGACTTTTTTATTTAAAAAAAGCCTCATTATACCTGACCAAAATTGAACCCCCATCCTACCAGCCACCGTTAAGCCATACAAGACGAGTCTGAAACCTGGTTCGCGTGGCCACAGGCACAGGATACTTATGTTATAGTCAAACTTAACTGTCGGATTAGGAGCTCCCTAAAGAAATATGCTTTTATGAGAGATTTGTATTAAATTTATGGAAGCTGTGGAAATCACATGAGGGCTTGCTTAAAGGTGGGCGAAGATCCGGTTTTTTTTTTTTCCAAATGTGAAGCGAAGATTGAAACATGCGAAGAAAAGTTGAAGTCCAAGATAAGTTTCTTGTTTTTGTCATTTGGCACATAGCACTACTTTTAATTTTTTAAATTATCAACTAAGTTTATCCAGGTAAATAGAAAGATTTAATGACTATATTTTATGATAATATATCTGAATTTATCAATGATTACGTTATAGATGTAATTGAATAAATAATTGGTGTTAATGATGGAAACAAAGTATGTAGGAAAAAGACCGAAAGACTACAAGAAAGAGATGGGAGGAGCAGAGATCAGAAAGTGTGCAAGATGGAGGATAATAGTGGAAGCAGTTAAAGGTGGAGGAGTGGTGGAAAGGTAGAGGAAGATGGGGAGGCATTTTACTATAAACTGACTCAGCCATAGGCTGGAAACAGTTGATGATGATGATTATGATGATGATGTTGATGTTGAGTCAGCGTTAAGAAAAACTGTTTAGTAGCTGTTCTATAAATGAGTATTATGTGTTTAAATATGTCATATTTAGCGAAATATCCCAAATATTATCATAACATATCAAGGTTTTCTTCATTCTTTGAAATGTTTCAAAGATGCGAAGATTTTTGAAGATATCTAAGTCGAAGAGAAGGAGATTTTACCTTTAACTTCAACTTCAACATTTTAAAGTTCTGTGCACCCTATAAGACTAGTAAAACACATACCCCGCCAAAATAATCATAATATAGCTATATACATACACGATATAAAAAAAAATGTTATTTTGAAATAACCAAGAGAAACATTGGAAAGCGTTATAAACGTTCTAGTTTCAAGAAGTTTTTAGAGTTTCTAGTAGGCAATATATTACAGATTTCCTCTTCCCGCCTTCCTTTCTCTCTCTTCACCCACAGACACATAAAACACCATCTCCTTTTTTTTTTTTAAATACCCAACGTTGAGTGAAAACCGCGTCTTTATACGTATTTTTTTTCCATCCGAATGACTAAGTTAATTGTGACACCCGTCTACTTCCTGTATTGTGTGAATCTCTCATGTCCTTGATGCCTTGTGGTAACTTTTATGAAGAGGATCTTTTTGAACCCTCCCCCCTCTCAATTTAAACCGCTTTATCCCCCTTCCATCCTTTCCATTTCTCTTTTCAACCATAGACACACACACACACAAACACACCTCAAATTTATCTGCGCTCGGATACAAAAGCGTTAACCAACCAAACGTTATCAACCTGACGTAACTCTTCTTTACATTGCTGCCACGTTAAACCACATACTCGCGCTTATATACACACACACATATATATGTATTTATACACATACAGGGTTCTTTATTTAAAACGATCTGAGAGATATGCATGGCTTGTTTGGCCCTTATTACAAACATGGTTAGTTAGTATCTTCATCTCCACTTTGCGATATATTTTGTTTTTTTGTTGCATCAACTTATTTTCCTTCATGGCTAGCTAGTTTTGTTTTTCAGTCCTGTTCAAACTCTTCTTTTTTTTGGGGGTGGGGGGGTGGGGGGGAATATTCACTTTACTTGCTAGCCTAGCTCTTTGTCAGTGTGTGCTACTCTTTTAATTGTAGCCATGAACATTTTCTATCTCGAGACTTTAACGGATCATGAAATAATTGTATGGACGAAAAAATAGGGGGGGAACAGGGGTGTATCAAGTGCTAAAACAGAAACGCTTTGATTAATTTCGTTCAAAGTTGATATTTGATGTTTAACTTATAATATACTTCAATGCAAAATTGTGATTATAGCTTTAAAATTATAATTAGCTTACAAGTGACAGATTTTGAAAATTATCAAACAATTTTGTTGGAAAAAATTGTATATAGGAAGAGTGTTTACTGTTTAATATGTCTAACAAAATAGTTTTTTTTACTAGGCACACTTAAATAAGTTTTTCTCACTGATAACCGGTTTTTGAAAAAAAAAATCAACATTAATGAAATTATACGCTATAGGGTCTTACCTTATATTAATTTAAATCATTTTTACTCTCTCATAAATAAACTATTGTGATCGTTAAAAATTTATATTTGTTGATTATGATGAACCTCTATAATTTATGTGATCTTTAATCCAAAAAAGTCGGTTTTGCAATTATTTCGGTCCCCATGTTAACCTTTCTGTCCCTGGGCCGAAACGGTTGGATGAATTTTGTTCAGACGTGACTTTCAGATGGTATATTGTCATACGTCATTAGTCATTACATTTTTTTTGATTTTGACTCTGGCCCTCAAATTAAGGCTAGTTTTACTAATGATTGATTTTCCAAATCTCGAAATTTTCGAATAAGTGTTATATGATTTGGTTTAAAATCTGAAGATCATTCAACATGAGAAAATAACATTATGTTTTTTTTCTTTTCTTTTTTTTATAGAAAATATTGTTTATATATGACTTATTTTTGAAAATTTGAAATATTTTTAAACTGGTTTTAGGGGTTTGGTTCCAATAGGGTATTTGAGAGATATTTTACATGATAAATAATTCTGTATATTTATTTTTCTTTACATAGTTAATTTAATTGCAGTTTACTGTTGATTTGTTTATGAAATTTTTCAAAAATATCTTTAGTTATTTCGTTCAAAAATATTATCTGGGGGTTATTTTACATGATAAATAATAATAGTGTGTGTGGATTTTTCTAAAATCTATTAATAAAAGGACACCTAGTTTTTTTTTTTAAACATTTTAGAAAAAAATAATTTTTTTAGAATATCTGTGTGCTGTACATTTTCTTATTTATTTATCTGGCTTCTTTTTATTTTTATTTTTGATTTATTTTTTCCTCATCTATCTCTAAACTTACACACATTTATCCCTCTAAGTTATTGTATTCTTTAACTTCTGTTTTCTTTTATCAGACTACTTTGTCCCTTCAGCTTTGTGATTTTTTTTATATTCCTTCTTTAACTTTTGATTTATTTTAAATATGCCTAAAAAGTTAATTTTTAATTTTGTGTTTTATATAGATTGTCTCCCCTTATATGTAGATTTATTGTTCCCTGTCTATCTTCTTTCTTTCAACTTTCTGTGTATACTTTTTTACCTCCTATGATTATAATGAAATGCCTTTCTTTATGTTCTATCTTTTTCTGTGCCCTATTTCTTTAAATCTCCCCCTTTCCCCACCTACATTCGTTGTTCACCTGTATCATTTTGTTTTGTCTTCTTCCCACTGTCCATCTAGTAATCTTCACTTCTCTTTCTACTCTATTTTCTGTCTCTATCGCCGTTCACATCCCATTACACCCGGAGAGAGCATTTCACTCGACCACATGAATAATGCATACTCTCCTACACCCCTTGCCCCTTAACCTTAGTCATCACACGCTAAGCACGTGCGGGCCTAATGTCCCGCAACAGGAATCGAGCCAGGGGGCAACCTATCAACCTAGTGCACAGCCTTCACCGACTGGACCGAGGGAATTTCTACATTCCAGTCCACATTATTTTCATGGAACAGTTTTATCAACACGTCACGCGATGACGTCATATTCAACCGTTCTCTACTGGAGAATTACATTAGGTTCCGCTTAGGATGGGTTATTTTTCCAATCACCGCGTCTTACTACCCGTTCGGGTTATACATTTATGTACTAATTACGCTAATGATTTTAGAGAGAAGGGAGGTTATATTTAAAGGGCGTGTACCCGCATTTGCGTGGAAGGAGAGTGGGAAACTGTTTGATAAAACCACCCTCAGTACACCCGACCGAGATTTGACCCTTGATCTCCCCATCATAGGTGGTCTCGTCTACTGCGAGAGTCGCGCGTTAGACTATGCGGCCACCGAAGTGGGTAACGGTATTATAGATGATTCTACATGGTGACCTCTGTGGTGTAGCGGTCAGAGTTCCTGGCTACAGATCCAGAGGTCACGGGTCGTTCTCCGTACCTGCCAGATTTCTCTGTGAAGCAGTGGGTCTGTAACGGGGTCAAACTCAGCCTTGTGATGACAAATGAGGAGCTACTTGAATAAATAAGTAGTGGCTATGGTCTAGAAAACTGAGGTTAGCGGCCGGGGGATTCTTTATGGTAACCACCTAACACCCGCTATTTGCAATTATTGAAACTATCTTCGCCCAAAGACGGTGGCCACTCGGTTGGTACAGCTCACTTGCGGGATGACGCCATTAAGTTTTTTAATGATGACTCATTGATTGAAAATCTTCATTTTGCGTTGAATTTTTTGAAAAGGGGAATATTTATTTAAGCTATAAGAGGGGTCTAGGAGTTTGAGGTATGTATGGCAATGACATATTGATACATAAAACACATAGATTCATTTACAAAAGAGTCGATGTATTTAAATCCATGATTTAACATCCGATATAATGATTAATCTCTTTATAATTCATATATAGGATTATGCTTTGAGGCTTATGAATATAATAGACTATACAATTTTATTTTGGTAAAGAGCTCGAAATAAGGAGTGCAAAAAAACACCTATGGCATTCAGAATGAACTTGGTGAGATGATGACCTGACCCGAGAGCTGACCTTGAGGCAAGACTACAAAGACTCCAAAACACATGTGCTAGATTTATATTCGAACTCCGGTCACGTGATCATATTTCCCCATACTATAAGAGACTGACTTGGCTACGACTTAAAGAAAGACGAACTCTACACTCGATGACCATCATAAAGAAACTATTGACTTCCAACTCCCCACAATACCTTTCTTCACGTATACGCTCACTCAACCCTAACAATAATTTCAACACTCGATCACAAGAAAACTCAACTTCATTCATTCCTCTCCATAATTCCAATCATTACTGAAATTCTTTCACTGTTTCAGCTTCTCATCCATAGAATACCCTAACCAACGATATAAAGCAAATAAAATTGAATTGTTTCAGGCGAAAATTTGCAAATAATCTGCGTGGGGAAGCTCGTTCGTGAGATTGAGGAGTGTGAGACGTAATCACACCTTCTTGTGTGTGTGTGCGTGCGCGCGCGCGAGTTTTCATATTACCTAATCTTTTTGTATTTTAGCTTAAGTTTTTATACATTTTTTGTGTGTTTTTATATATATTATTTTTGTTAAACTTCATTTTAACTGTATTGGTAAAGTGTAAGAAAAGGAGGTAGCCTTAAATTCGACATTAAAGTCGATTATTATTATTATTATTATGATCTGGGATGACTAATGTATAAGAGAGCGATGAAAGGAGTATTTTGAGAAATTGTATGGCGAAAACATAGTAAAATTGGCAGAAAATAGGGAAAATGTTATGATGGGTGAAAGAATTAATGAGGCTGAGGTGTTAAAAGATATTAAAGTGTGAAAGAACGGCAAAGCTACAGGCGTAGGTGGGATCACAAGATAAATGCTTAAGTGTGAGGGCACGGAATTACTTGCCAGAATGTGTGAGTTGTTCAATGTGTGGGCTGGGATTGCGAACGTTCCTAATGATTGGAAGAATGCCGTCATTGTTCCTTTGTATAAAGGCAAAGGCAGTAAGAGTGAATGTAAGAACTATAGGGCAATCATTTTGTTGAGTATTCCAGGCTAAGTTTTTGGGAGAGTTTTAATTGCAAGAGTGCGTGAAGGAAGTGCGGGCAAGATTGGGGGTATGCAATGTGGTTTCATGCCAGTTAGAGGTTGCATGGACCAAATATTTTTATTGCAACAAGTGATTGAGAAATATATGGTAGTAAGAAATAAATTTTGTTGTGCATTCGTTGATCTGGAGAAAACGTACGATTGTATTAATAGAAGTATGTTATGGAATGTTCTTAGAGAGATTGTTGTGAATGCATGGTAATTAAATGCAATTATGGTAGTGTATGATTAAAGTAAAGCGTGTTTTAGGATGGATGGAGCCTTTATCGAATGTTTTGACATCAAAACGGGTTTTATACAAGGTTGTGCTACGTATCTATGGTTGTTTAATGTATTCATAGATACGTGTTTGGGGGATGCTTGTGAGGACGCGGTTGGTGTACAAATGGACATTGTGAATATGAGAGCGCTGTTATAGGCATATGATCATATATTAATGGCTGAAAATGAAAGGGACTTACAGAATGCATTAAATCATTTGAATGTGGTGACAGGCAGTATGAATACTCGTAGAAATGCCTCCAAAAATAAGGTAATAGTTTTGATAAGAACGAATTAGGAAATGAATGTCGGCTTACAGTAGTATAAATAGAAAAATCGTATAACAAGTGAATGCTTTTGTAAATCTGGGCATAATGTTCTTTAAAAAATGGAAGAACCAATGATGAAATTGAAAGACGGGTGAATACATATCGGAAAGTAATTGGATGCATGTGAACTATAGCAAAGAATGAAGTAGTATCGAAAGAGGAAAAGATTGCATCATACAAAAGTGTGTTAACGCCAACATAGTTTTATGGATGTGAAGCGTGGGTTTTCTGGAGAAACACAAGAGCAAAGTTAATGTGAATGGAATTAAATATCTCAGAAGTGTATGTGGAATAACTCGTATGTAGAGAGTCAGTAATGAATGGGTGTTGAAGGAGTGTGGTTTGAAAGGGAATCCAATAGGTCACTGTGAAAGAATTGCCTTACATTGGTTTTGGCATGTCAAGAGGATGAGTTTGGATCGAGTGACGAAGCAAATATGTGACGGTAGATTGTGTGGATCAAAAGGAAGGAGTAGGCCATGTAAGACGTGGCTAAATGTTGTAAACAAATGTGTGAAAAAGAGAAACATAAAGAGTCTTAAGAATAAAAGAGCATGTATGGCTCGGGAATGGATGTTTTTGAAGCGAAGGGAGTATGCAAGGATAGGGAAGCGTGGAGAAAGTTATTGAGAATGGATTAAGTACGGAGTTGTTTTTGGAGCTAAATGCACAGTTTCTTGCCTACACCGTAGGGGAACGGAGTGATCAGGTATGTATCTATGGTCAAACATGATGTCTAAGTTATGTAAATGTACCCATGAACTTTTTCTCTCTCTGTTTTAACCCCAGTCCTCAAGAGTGGTTTACTGATGAGTGATTTTTTTAAATACAAACTTTTCGGGAATTGCTCTTAACGATTTTGCTTAAAGTTTATATGAAGGGAATGTTTGATCTCTCAAATAACACTGACTTCTTGGCTTTGGATCAAAATTGGTTAAATGGTAGTATCTTCAAAAATTCGAGCTATTTTGAAAATGGATTTAACGATTTTATTTGAAATGTATATCTAGGGAGTGTTTAACATGACAAATAAAACCGTATGAACTACTGATTTTTGGGAGAAAATTTGTTTAAGAATAGTTTACTGATGACACTATTTTTTAAAGGTTCTTGTTATTTGGATCAAAATGGATGTCTAGTAAGTTTCTTACATCACAAATAATTATTTATATATGTTTTTATAAAATATATTTCATAGTAACTTACTGATTTTTGTATTTTATAAAAATAACTCTTACGAATCTGTTCAATATTAATATAGGGGCACTACTTTACATGATAACTAATTTATTTTCTAAAAAATAAAATATTTAAGGGTAGTTTGACTTAGACCAAATTAAATAAAATTAGAAATTTTTCGAGATTTATCTTGAAGATTGAGTTAAAAATGGGTATCTGAGAATAGATTTTCGTGATTATAAAGATTACATTAATTATATTTTTACGGATAAAAAATTATTTTAGTGTGGCTTACAAATGATTTAGATTTTGAGATTTGTTAAAAATATATGAAAAATTTTGTTTAAAAAATATATAATTAATTTCATTGTGATTAACAAGGTGATATGTTGGGTTTTATTATGGAAAATATACTTACTGAAAATTTATTTTTGAACATTTTCCTCTAAACTATAATACAATACGATAAAGTTTGTGCGATTGTGTCGTACCATTTATAATTAAGCTTGTCTGCTTGTCAAGGTATTAAAAGGTAGATGAGGTGAATATTAGAACTATAAAGCAGCAGCCTTTTGACCTTACCATGCACTGTCTATTATGCTATAACCTGATCTTGGTTGGAAGAACACTTCATAAATTTCAAAAAACTATTTTTTGAGGTCAAATTGATAACATTTTAATATTATTGTTTTTGTTATTTTATAGGTTTTAATAATATCTATCAAAAGTTACCACTGCAGATACCACGACTTTATGTACGAATATATTAAAACGGTGTTAGTAACTACTAAATACTGCTCTTCCTGACAAAATCAGGGTATATCTTCATAAATCTATCAAGAAAACAAGCACATTCTTTTTTATCTGCTCTTTTTGTTTAATAATGTTTTTCAAAAGTAAAAATACCGGTAACGGTTTTCCATTCCGCCCGGACCAATTCAATGAAACATATTGGAAACAACCTATATATTGATACAATGTCATCGATATATCGTAGCTTTCGATATGTAAATTCTGTTTACACTGAAATATAGTAAACTATCTTGATAGATTACACAATATCGTAATATTATAAGCTACACCATGGTGTAATAATGTAGGGTAAGTATGCTACCTCAAATTATAGATGAAGGGTTACTTATTACATATTGAATGATTGATATATCGATATGTTAGATAAAATTCATCCTTGAGCCAGGTCGAGAGCGATAAATGAAACTTAAATCTACACTTTTAGAGGGTGAAAGATTAATTCTCCAAAAATATTAGGCATCAAGAATCAGCCTCCTCTCCAGATTTTTTTAAATTTGTGTATGTAACCCTCTGGTAATTTGGAATCGAATGGGAAAAAAACAACTATTTGACACCAATGGAGGAAAAATACTAGATGACAATTTGTGTTCAAGGAATAAAACTTGAGCTTACCTACCTGTTGCTGTCCAAAATAACATTTATCGTGCAGTTTAGTTGGTTCTGCAGGGGGACAGTATGGAAAAGGTGTGTATGGTGAGTAAAAGGTATTCTTTGTCTATACAGAGTGATCCAAAAGTCACGAAACCCTGTTTTTCCAAGGATATTTCTCGCAGAAGAACAAGGAAAATGTACATGTTGTTTATATGAATGGCAAAACTGTAATGTTGACCGGGTGTTGTGCAGGTCGTGTGATCTTGAGACATACACTAGGTCTAGCCATTTGAATTACAGCATTTGAGAGTGTATGATGTATTCATTTTGGAACATTATTTTAAGGCCAGCTCGTACATGGAATGCCAAAAATCGTTTGTGCGTAGTTTTCCAGAATCACGCGTGCCGAATAAATCAACAATATGCCAAATAGATGTCACTATATATAAGTTTTTTCTTTGGGTTGCATGACTTTTGGATCATCCTGTATTGGTAGCCAAGTATGTCTCATACCAAAAGGATTGAAAGATAAACAATTGTAATTTCTCGTATTTACCCTCACTATAATACCACGCTCACGCCCTCTTTCTTGTTGCGCAGTGGTTTTATGTCTAACCTCACCAGAAATATTTTCCTGTAACTGTGAAAATTCTCTTTGATAGAGATACAGAGTCCTATTAGGGACATGTCGGGATAGAAGGCTTCAGTATCATCCTATCTGTTTTGCCGGTAAACGTGAATTTAGGGTTACAATCCTTGCCAAGTGATCTTTCATGCATTTTTTGACGTGAATACGTCTTTAAATTTGCTACCATACGGGGGCAATCCAAAAAACCTAATGATAACAAAATCGGAGGATACAGTTTGGTGTTGTAGTTTCGAATCTTTCCTCTACATCCAAAATTAAATTATACCACTGGATAGCTAAATGATCAAAGAATTCATTACGATAAGCGAGAACAGTGAAGCATCGCGCGCGGTGGAGGGGGAAGCGCCGCCATTTTGAGGTTATTTTGCTCCGTATCAAGATTTGCAATTAGTATAACTTTTGACTCGGAGAAGCTACGATGTCCGTTTAGGTTTAAACGTATTCACGTACAACACACGGCTGTGTCCATGACACAGCCACACCCCATTTTTTTTTTCCCGCATCCTCTCACTAATAATTCAGGTACACGTCCTCTATGTTCCATATTAATAATCCTTATAACTTTGATGTAAATGTGTGGATATCCCGGACGGATAATAAGTCATGGTCACAGACAAGGTATACATACACCAGACACTCGGCCTTACGGGTGCTTGTCTGCACTCCTTGATCCAGGTTGAGTCCTTGGACACTGGGGAGTGCTTGTTGTAGTTCCTCGTGACGACAGCACTTCCAAGTGAAACTTCTCACTTTCAAATTGTTCGTTGTAAAGGAGTGGCGGTCCAAACTCAAAAGTTCAGGTACCAGCAACCCCCAACCCCACACCCCCCCAGCTAACCCGCTTTCCCCCTTCAAATTAACAAACCTTTTTGCACAAGTAATAATTATACTTGAATACTATTTACAACTATACTATTTGAAAACAATCATTTGAACAAAATATGGCCATTATATTATAAGTTTTCTTTATAATTTGCAGTTTGAGTAAGCTCGTTTGGTTGGTTTATAGGAAGATGGTGGAGTAACTACCTGAAACTAGCTTTGTTAAAGCCGGTCTATTGACACTAGACACCAATTTTTGTCTGTTCTCTAGTAAAACTATCTTTAAAGTGAACTGTTTATAGAAATGCCTGCTTGATAGTGATGATATCACTTGGGACTGCACGTAGTGATCCCAACGTTGAAAGACTCAAGCTCTCCCAATGAACGCAGCCATTTTAAATTGGAGGCCTCTGGGACTGGTGTGTCTGTGAACGTGGTACAGAAAAAAACCCACGCCGCACGTGGTGGTTATGAGTAAAATGTTTCCACGCTTGAACTTACTTGTAACGTTTCATTATTTCGCGTCTCACCTCGTTTTTGCAAGTCACTTTGTAAGTGTGAGAGCTTAATACGGCCGTAGCCAAATTAGAGTCTCGTACGCGCGCATCATTATGAAACAAAGATAAATGACGCCCGTTATTAAAATATATAAACTCGACGGTTCTGTCTTGAAGCGCTCGTGGATCCCGAAATATGCAGCCACAACAAAGAGAGAAGAGGAATAGTGGGAGTTTATTTTAGCTGACAAATGTATAGCGAGGTTCTGTTTTAACTCGACCATTTAGCATTTAGTCTGTTTGTACGGATCATTATCTCCACATTAACTGCCAAATACGTGAACCAATTTCAACTAAATTTGGTAGGCATTTTCTTTGAGCTTAGGCCAAACTAACAAATGTACTAAGAAGTTTTTTTTAATCTGATTCTCTGTTTCATACGGTGGTCACTCGAAAGGTTTTTCGTTTAAAAGCTCATATTTTAAAGCCATCAATTAAATACCTAGAGGGATTATTTTTCTGAATTTTTACGTATATTTCGAGACTGACGTTTTAACATCGTGAACAATGGTTACTCTTAGAATTCCCGGTCAGGGTTCAATCCTCAACCTCCTCGTCACAGGTCAAGCAGGTTATGTGAGGCTTGACATCTAGTCTGAGTGACTACGGGTGCGTTTTACCCTCCATAAATTGTTTATAGCTCCATCCCTACGCAAATGCGGGGTGCACTTCTTCTAATTCTACTATCTTAATCTCTACCCTTTCAGTGTGAACATGCATATAACTCAGTCGTGTAGAACGACATGGAGGATTGAAAAATAATGTTTTATATATACACGAAGCACACGAATCAGATAGCGAATGATGATGGCAGAATAAGGTGCAAAGATGTAACAAATTTGGTCCAGGAGGGAGAGATAGTGAAGAGTCGCAGAAAACCAATCACGAGATTGTTGATCTAGTGATGTTGATCATCAACCTATAGTGATATCGGCCCGCGATTGAGCACCAATTATAATGATATCTGATTTTTATCGATCATCATGATAATGTGAACCCGTGTATGTTTTACGGTGAGCAGTAAATATAATGATACCGGGTTTTATGATGATGATGATGATGATGATGATTACGCGTGCATGGCTTACTACGCACTTGTTATCACAAGACTATGACGATCTTATTTCATATAATTCGATTGAAATCTGTAAAATTTGATGTTTGTACACAATTTATTGACTTGATTACACTTTTACTGTTATAAAATTGACATTGATACAGTTATTTGTTAATTTCCAAACTGACGCGGAGAGTCAGAGCTGATGTTGTTAAAAAAATTGTTTTCTGTAATATTACAACGTTCTGTGTCAAGATAACTATTTTTATTTGTGGATTCATAAGCACAATCTGCTTATATATGACCTAACCCTTGTTAACAGTGTTAAAACTAACTAATGGGAGAACTCCTTGCAACCTGATGATGTGAAGCCTTGCTTCGTGTTGGGTAAAAGGTAGCCAGCATGTCACATGATTTTTCAAATACAATGGCGTTGGTCTTTTAAAGAAAGAAAGTTTTAAAACGTAATAAATTGAAATTACTTCTGAAAACGCCTGATTCTCCATGGATGAGGTATTAAAAGGAAACTTTACATACAGTTCTTTAAAGAAAAATACACTTCATCTATGACTTTTTGAATATATGAGAGGGGTCCAAAACAGTATCATTACAACACTACAGAATTAACTTATTGGGTCTTTACTCCACGACTTTCTTAACACGTCCAAGGTAAATCCATTTAATTACACTAATAGGGTAGGGACGAAGATGGTTGAATTAGATTATAAGTTATTCCCAGATACACATTTTGATCTCAATCTTTAAGGCCATTTCAAAAAAATTCAAATTTTCTTTAATTTGTTTTCTTAAGTAAACTACACTTAAATTAATTTAATTTTGAAAATCAAACACGCATGCACAATACATACATGTAAAACATATATACAAATAAAATAGTCCCCCAATACTAGTTTAGAACAAAACTTTTTTTTATAAAACTCAGTCATCAGCTTACTATAAAATGAATTTTGATTGAAAAGCCAATAAATAATATATATTTGTTTTTAATCAAAGTTCAGTTTATTTTACTGATGAGTTATTTTTAAAAAAATCTGCTCTAGCGATTTGGCTAAAAATGGTTGTCTCTTAAGTTTTTTATATTATAAATAGGTAATGATATAATATTATATAATATATACAATAGTATATAATACTATTGTATATAATTTATATTATACATAATATATACAATATTATATAATATGTGTAGTTATATAATATTTATATAGTTATATAATATTGAATATAAACTATATCATATTTATATAATCATAAAATATATATTTATAATACAAAAACTTAAGAGCTAACCATTTTGAACCAGATAGCTAGAGTAATTTTTTAAATACTCCAATTTTTAAAAAATCAATCATCAGTAAACGATCCATAAACGAATTTCCCTCTCAATATCAAGTATACAGTATTTTTCACCAAATATTCATGTTAAACAAAATTGTTGGAGCCATTTTAAAAAATGTCGAGTTAAAAAAATCACTCTTCTCTAAACTACCCTTAATTTGAAGGTTAGAGCAAAAAAAAAAACCTTCCTATGGATTTCTTTATAACATAGAGATACGAATTTTGAACAAAAACCATCAAGTTTTAGATCTGTGACCATAGGCAGACAGAAAAAATTATTGTAAAATTCACTTTTTCGTTCGGAGACACATAAAAAGTTTAAGATTCATCATAATATAGAGGTAAAGCATTTTCATGCTTACAATACTTTCTATTGATACGAAAAAGTAAAACTTCTTGTTATGAAATAATTATTAGTCACAATATTTATTATTTTTATCATCAAATTATTATTTTATCATAAAATGACTATTTGTATCATATTCACAAACTTTACTTGATAACGTGACTCTCTTAAATCCCTAATTATGTTTAATAATTAATTATCCTAACATCATTACATGTTCACGAGCCAATGTAGGCAGGAACTTTTGTTCAAGAATTCTTGCTAAAGTAGGTTGAAGTTATTTGACGTCTCCTCTTCTTGGAAAGACGGGAAGGCATTTCATTTCATGCAATATTTATGTGCAACTCTTTAAGAGTTGACAGTCGCCTTGATGAAAATCCTGCGTCTAGGTAATTCAAACAGTTTATACATATATATATAAAGGGTATGTATGTATATAAATGTTGTATACACATATACTTTGTTATTTTGTATTTCAAGGCGGGGTTATTACTGTACTATACTTTGAAAACCAACTTAAAAAGTTTACCTAAAAGCCGAAGTTGGTCTGTAGGAAATTATGGCCTGATTATTATTAGGGCGAACCCATACAAAAAATAGTAAGCACTAACCATCGTGGTTACTAGAGTGGGTACAATTTATATACCTAAGTTAAAGGCTGGGGCTATACAGAGTGTCCCAAATAAAACCAGCCCCAAACGCAAAGTATATATATATATATATATATAAAAGTATCCATCTACACTCTACCTTAATTAGGGCACATCATTTTTGTGAAAGACGAGAAGCAATGTTTTATTAGTTTTATTACTGTCAAATATTAATACATACAAACCATATAATATGTTTTCCCTCCATAGTAAAAATATAAAAAGTATTTACTGAAAAGCTAGAACAGTCAGAATTATTGAATAGATCTCTAGCTATTCAAAACCTAAAACGTTCTCCAGTATACTGGTGTGTCAGTTGGGGTTTGTGTGTGTGTGTTTTCTGAGTCCTTATATCCTCCCGAAATATCCTAATATCTTTATTGATGGAGTAGGGATGGTTCAAGCTAGAATTTGAAGGAGCTGTGCCCTCATTTGCGTGAAGGTAAAGTAGTAAAGAAATGTATAAAAAAATCGGTAAACATACGAATATACTGGCATTAGGCCGAAAGCACGGCGAACCAAAAGCAACATACAGTTATGTAATCCCGCCGTGCTCCTCTGTGTTTCAGGTTACAGCACTACCCTGGCATCCCACACGCTACGTCACCGTCAGCGCGGCCCCTCCGGGTTGCCGAGGCCCTCCAGAGATGACGGCGGGGAACCCCTTGAGTCTAGCAGTAGGCCTAACGACACTTTCCCCTCCTATTCTTCTTCTTCGCCTGTCACATCCTCCCCCTCGCCAGTCCCTCCCTCCTCACTCCCGCCCCGCGAGGTCACTGTCAGCCAACACGAGGAGGCCCGACTGACGTGTGACCTCCCGGCCGACTACTCCCGAGGTAGCGAGAACGGTGGCTCAGCGCCACCCAGGTTCGAGCCCGTGTGGCGCCATGGCGAGGAGGTTGTGGACGCCGTCAAGGTGTCCGGGTCAATGCTGGGAAGGGTGGGGTCCCTTGGCCACAGGTTCACCAGGGACTCTATCACGGGGCAGCTCAACATCGCCAACGTGAGGCTGGAGGATGACGGGTTGTGGCGGTGCGAGGACAGGGAGCCGGTCACAGGGGCACTGCTAGCAACGTCCGCGCCGATACGCCTCGTGGTCCTTGGTGAGTGATGTTCAACCCCTGCGTCCTTATCTATCTCTTTATATATCTATATATATATAATAAAAGCCATGTGGTCACGTGGTGTCTCTTTGCCTGTCCAGATTTTTCCCCAAACTTTCCGATAAAGTACAAAGCATTGCGCCTTAACTATTTTAATAATTGCATTCCTTGGGCCATTGCCTAGCTAGCTTGACAAAGTATTCCAAATTTGACTAAAATTTATATAATTTCTTCTTCAACTGAATGGTTGGCCTTTTTATTGTTTGAAACCATAAGCTTTACAGTAAATAAACATATTGACACATATGAACTATTTTATTAATAATATATTAGTCATTTATGTAGATCACATTATTAAACAATCAATATAACATGGCTACTCCTAAAATGTAAAATGTTTCATTCTTGTTTACTTTCCATGGTAATGTAAGTTTGTTGAGGTCTTGTTTACTTTCCACGGCAACTAAGTTATTCAGCCTTACCACAGCACACAATAAACCTATACCTCTTTGTAAACATATTCATATAAAATTCAAAATAAATCCAACGTTGGCTACATCAAGCTGTGCACACAGATTACGTAGTGACGTTGCCTGCTGGATTATAAGCTATTTTGTGAAGCGAGATGCATCTTATTTTGACGAACTTAAGCTCTTTAAATAACATCACAATTAGACACCAAAGTACGAAATAGAACGAGAGGGAAGAAAATGAGCAGTTCAGCTTTATAGGTCTCTTGTTTAGCTCTGATAGCACTTCCTTTCTTCCACTGACGAGAATACACACTCTACTATTTGAGCCTGATCTGCATTTACTTGCATTTCATTGTTTCTTCTTAAAGATATACATATCCTTTTACGGACTTTTTAATATACATCTTGACAGGAAGATTCCTATTAGTTATTTTCTTGAATAACTCAAATAACCTGAATTTTAGACGATTAAAAATAAATATGCTTACAAAAAAACTACTTCCATATAAAAAAGTGTCAATGTAAGACTATTTATAGAATACCTTCGAAATTATCAAGTAGGTAACGTCACTAAATAATCATTTGTTTCTTGAATTTTGTTCGCTATCTATTTCCTAGAATTGGTTTTTAATTTAAGCTTGTAAGTCGTGCTCTAATATAACCTTGTGATCAGAGAGCTCAACCTGAATCCACGACTGGTATTACTATACCTCGCCTCAGATATAAAAGGTTGTCACGAGCTTTGACATTTACTCGGCCAAACATCCCTTCACACATCAGCCACACACACACACACATATATACACCCTTTGTCGGTACCATCTGCTGAGACCCCCTACAACCCCTGAACCTCCTCCCCTTCCTTTCCGACCGAGTACTCGTATATAACACGTGGGGGGCGGATTTCAGAGATGGACGTGCGCTTCGCCGCGTCTGGCCCTGCCTGGGATTGTCGGGCATTAGTGCGTGGTTGCGCCGCCCGCTAAACACCAAACAACGCTGCATCGTGTGTGACAGATTCAGTAACAGGGGTGTGACAAACTCGCCGTCACTGAGTGGGCCTGATTAAACACCTCTACATCGTGTGTGACAGATTAAGTAGCAGGGGTGTGACAAACTCGCCGTCACTGAGTGGGCCTGATTAAACACCGCTGCATCGTGTGTGACAGATTCAGTAGCAGGCGTGTAGACAAACTCGCCGTCACTGAGTGGGCCTGATTAAACACCGTGGACACAGTAATTACCATAGATTATTAGGCCTTTATAGGAAACAAGTGACAGAAAGTAAGCTGACAATATTGGGTGCAGGATAATGAGCATAGGAGAGGAGGCCTTGATGTATACAAAATAAGCAGCCGATTAAGAGACCAGAAAGGGTAAACCTATAACAGCAATTGAAAAGCAGAGTCCATTTTGGGAACAACATAAGCAGCCGAAAAGAAAATGTCACATTGGGTTCAATATAAGCATCTGAAAAGAAGAGGTAATATTCGGGACAATATAAACAGCTGAAAATATGAGGCCTTATTTGGGAACATTATAAGAAGCCAAAAAAAGAGGTCATATCGGTAACAACATAAGCAGAAAGTAAAAGGACATTTTTGGAATAACATAATCATAAAATAAGAGGCCATATTGGGAACAACATAAGAAGAAAGTAAGAGGACATAATTTGAACAACATAATCTGCCGAAAAGAAGAGGCCATTTTGGGAACAGCATATCCACTAAGTAAGAGGACATATTTGGAACAACATAATCAGCAGAAATAAATGTTACGGAACTCCGCATGGACTTTCTCACTCCATTGTATAAAAATGTAGATTTTAAAACTCGCAATATATAGGAAACGAAATAATATACACCAACAAACCTGAACAAAAATAGCACGTAAAACATTTTTTGATTCCTGGTTTTAAATTTTATAATTTTATTTTTGAAGATTTAAGAGTCCTCATTTGTATATTTGTACCAATAAAAAAGATTGATATTGGGTCCACAAGGGTTAACACTTCGAATTTAAATTTTGACTTCCGGTTAAACTTTAGTCATTTTAATATAGGTTGCACATCTTATGGTTATCGCATTGCTATTAAATTCATCATTTATAAATTTAGACAAATAAAAAAGGGAAATATTTATTATTGAGTCAAAAATGATAGAGATAGATCATTGTTGTATAAAATTTTTCTCTAAGAGGTTAAAATAAAAAAGAACATACCCTTTTGAGAGATTTACTTATTTACTTACTTTATGGCATTAGAGAATTATTGCGTTAAAACTTAAGTAGTATCTCTGTACAACTAAAGCTCACAAAACTGTATTAATATATTTGCCAATATCTGAGAAACTATTGGGCTTATAAAATTATATTTCAAATACAGTTTCTTTAATTTTAATAGTACTACAATTTAGCAATGAAAAGTTATTTAGTATTTCAAATAGTTGCGGGAATACGGAAAATTCCGCTTCTGTAAGGTACCCTAAAAGTCATTTTTATGGAAAAATGAAACTAGCCATTTTAAAAATCTTAATCAACTCCTAGATATGAATTTTAATCAAAATTGTTGGAGCCCCTAATTTTAGGGTTAGATATTCAATTTCAAAAACCCCTAGGGGCAACCCAATGTAAACCCTAGATACCAAGTTTTAGCCCGATCGGTAAAATATTTTAGGCTCTACTCCGAGGTACAGACAGACAGACAGGCGGAAATTCAAAAACCACTTTTCAGATTCGAGGGGGGTCATGAAACGTCGAAATTCATCAAAATCTCGAGCTAGATTTTGTTGAAGATCCCAATATTTTCTCTACCTATAAGATAGCGAGAAAGTAAAAAAGGCCATATTGGGAGCAGCATAAGTAGAAAGTGAAAAGACCTATTTAGAACAAAATAAGCGGAAAGTAAGAAGACCTATTTAGAACAAAATAAGCAGAAAGTAAGATGACATATTTTGAACAATATAAGCATTAAATAAAAGGCCATAAATGAAACTCTTTAAACGGCCGTAAATAAAACGTACTTAAAATTTACGACAATTTTGAGTATTTGAATTTTTTTTAAATAAACGTGAAAAATTACCAAGATGATATTATATTCTTTAAATTGAAAAATGACACCCGGACACGGGAATCAAACCCGGAACCTTTGGCTTAGTGCGTAAATGTTCTAGTCCCTGAGCTATCCAGGAGTCTTCCCATGCACAGAATATGATATTTAAATGTGGCTCAAACCGTATACTTATCAAATATAATAGCTCAGCTATTTAATCCATCACTAAGAGGATAGCTTTTTCTAATGTTAATTTCAAAACAGTATAAGAAGCAAAGATATCTCTACCCAAATATAAAATAAATTGGTCTTTACAACAGATTTTTTTTTTTTCCTTCTAAATTTGTGTTTTCGAACAGACAGACAGGCGGAAATTCAAAAACCACTTTTCAGATTCGAGGGGGGTCATGAAACGTCGAAATTCATCAAAATCTCGAGCTAGATTTTGTTGAAGATCCCAATATTTTCTCTACCTATAAGATAGCGAGAAAGTAAAAAAGGCCATATTGGGAGCAGCATAAGTAGAAAGTGAAAAGACCTATTTAGAACAAAATAAGCGGAAAGTAAGAAGACCTATTTAGAACAAAATAAGCAGAAAGTAAGATGACATATTTTGAACAATATAAGCATTAAATAAAAGGCCATAAATGAAACTCTTTAAACGGCCGTAAATAAAACGTACTTAAAATTTACGACAATTTTGAGTATTTGAATTTTTTTTAAATAAACGTGAAAAATTACCAAGATGATATTATATTCTTTAAATTGAAAAATGACACCCGGACACGGGAATCAAACCCGGAACCTTTGGCTTAGTGCGTAAATGTTCTAGTCCCTGAGCTATCCAGGAGTCTTCCCATGCACAGAATATGATATTTAAATGTGGCTCAAACCGTATACTTATCAAATATAATAGCTCAGCTATTTAATCCATCACTAAGAGGATAGCTTTTTCTAATGTTAATTTCAAAACAGTATAAGAAGCAAAGATATCTCTACCCAAATATAAAATAAATTGGTCTTTACAACAGATTTTTTTTTTTTCCTTCTAAATTTGTGTTTTCGATTTAATTTATGTCATTTTGACTATGAATATGCTAAATATAAATTACTCATACGTCTGTCTTCTTACATTATAATAATTTTAACTAAAATAATTTATGGTTATTTGAAGACATCATCGTGTTCACAACTCACAGCCCAACTCCTTTGATGTCGAGAAGATCTTGTGTTAGTATGATGATGTGGGGGTTAATTGAGGTCTCCTACCTCCCCTTGAAGCCCCAAATAACAAGGTCGAGACAAGATACCCTGGTGTCGCTTGACGTAATCAGACTCTCTTCACCCTACACCCCCTCCCCTTCCCTTTTGCAACACTAATTATTCATTCCCCCGTTTGACCCCCAACGACCGACCACGGTCAGAAACAGCTCATACAAGGTTTTGAGAAAGGAAGGTGGTTGGAGGGTGGTAAGGGGTGAGTACTTTAGGAATGACTAACTCCAAGCCCTCCCCCCCAACCAAACTCGCCCCTCCCTCTCCCAACCATGGTAAATTTGAACGAAGAAACTGAGGCTGTGTCGACCCTAATTTGAAATTCTTGTGATGTTACGTAATTTGACCGAACAGAGCCAAAGGAAGATTTCGGTTTTTTTTCTCACAGGTCAAAATATCGTTTTCTCATATGTAGCAACCCGCTTCGGTGGCCGAGGGGTCTTATTCTCGCAGTAGACTAGACTGCCTAAGACGGGGAGATCGAGGTTCGAATCTCGGTCGGGTGTACTGAGGGTGGTTTCTCAAAATAGTTTTCCAATCTCCTTCCACGCAAGTGGTGGTACACTTCCTCTGACTATATCCTTCAAAAACCCTAAAACCACTAGCGTAATTAGTATATAAGTTTATAACCGGAATGGCTAATAAGACGCAGTTATTAAAAAAAATCATATATAAGAAGTGATGTATTTTTGAAAAATTTGGTCCCCGAGACCATAATGGGTGACGAGATTCCATGTGCCCCCTAGATTTAGAAATAATGATTTTTTTCCATTTGGTCTGTTTCTCTGTCTTCCTGTATAACTATCTTTACCAGGGACTACAACCAAAATTGTTTACTGATGTTTGAAAATTCGAAATATTTCGAAAAAATATTAGTCATTATGTTAAAAATGAGTACCTGAGTAGCGTTTTACTTGAGAAATAAGAGTGTATTTTTGTTTTGGAAAAAACATTTAAGAGTAGTTAAATGTTGACTGACTTAATTTATTCTTTTGAATTAGCACTAACATTTTTGCTCAAAATATATATCTGATGCGTGTTTTGTGTGATTATCAAAATTATGTTGAGTCTTTTTTATCTAGGAATAAATTATTCATAGGTGGCTTACTGCTAATATATTAATACTTTTTCTCAACCCCTAGGAGAAAGAATTACTGTGATCGAGAAAAAAAAAATCAAACTCTATAATTATTTTGATAAATGTTAATATTTTATGACTCACTGAAACAGAAGAAGTGGTTTTCGCAATGCCGTCTCTCTGTCAGTGTGTCTGTTTGTGCCTCAAACTAGAGCAGAAACCAATTTACCAATCGGGCTAAAACCTGGTATTTAGGGTTTTCATAAGGTCCACTTGAGGAGATTTGAAATTAGATATCCAACCCTAAAATTAAGGGTAGTTTACTGAAGGCAAAAATAGAATAAATCGATTTTCGCCATATATGTTTTAACGATTGTTATTAAATTTAGGATCTAGACAACCTTTATTATTACAAACAAAATGGTTATTTTTATTTTCCCATGAAAATTACTTTTAGGGTATCTACTTTAGAATGGCGGAGTTTTACAATTTTGGTTAATATCTCCGCAAATATTTCAGGTAAGAAATATCGTATCATTGTAAGGTCGTGTTACTATTACAAATAAAAACCTTTTATTTTAAATATATTTTTATAAAACCAATAATTTCTTAGCTATAAGCAAATATATGTTATTTTATTCAGATCTTTAAGATGAAATTGATTGCTATGCTCTTTAGTGGACAGAGATGTTACTCTATTCTCAGTGTTTCTGTAACAGTGTATATTATTTATGCTATTTATCTGAGTGTTTCTTCAACAATATATATTATTTAGTTTCCCAAACCTACGAGCTCTTAGTAAATTTATCTATTTTAATATCAAATAAAGAGAAATTCTGTTCCGTGCATCGTAACACTTATTCTAAATGTTGTTCTGAATTACAATAGACAATCCTAGTAAGTATTTACAAGTGTTTCATATAATTTATTTAATCTAGCTTCATCCGCTTCATTGGAGACTTCTATTAAATCAACCTTATATACTTGGTTATAAAGAGGTTGAATTTTAAATCTCTGTGGGTTTTACTAAAGATTTTTTGTTACCAAATGGTTTTCCACTCTCTTTCCCGAAAATGAGGGTTTAGTTTCTCTAATTACTAAACTCTACCTTCTACCCCGTTAGGAATGTAAATGAGGATAGCCTAGATGGGTAATAAGACACGATGCCAACTAAACATTTTATTTTATACGTTATAGTTCAAGGGTTATTTAACGGCTTCATCTCTGGAGTAGAAACGAAGAGGGAAGTATAGCTGTATTTGCATTGATTAGAGAGAAGGAAATATCATTGGAGAGTAAGGGGTGAGTATCATTGGAGAAGAAGGAGAGAAATATCATTAAAGAAGGAGGGGGCATAATAGCTGTTGTAAAATCACCCCCTGAGTTCTGTCTATGAATTTAAACCTAAACTTCCCTTTCAGTGTTAGCCCAGTCAATAAAAAATCGGATGCCTAAGAGCATGTGTGATATTCGGTGCGAGACTAATATAAACACATCTTTTGACCATATGTAGCAAGGTCTTATTTTAACTTGACTATTTATACGTCGTCTATTTATCAATCCTATTGTTTGTTCCATGATAGCCGTGTCTTTTTTTTAACACGTTTTTTCAATTTGGTTAACCGTTTAAGTATGGCGGACCATCAAACGTTTTGTTTGGTAGCTCATGTTAAGGCAATTTGCTCTTTTCTTTAGGCGTGGAAATGCATAGTCATGGGAATAAACGGTTATCTTCAAGAATTTTTATGGTTTTGCAAATTTCTTTTCGGAAATGGTTTGTTCAAGACTAGAAGATCTTGATTATTTATACTTTTTGTATACTTTTTCAATAGAAAACTGCCGGCTTCATAACAAAAAATAAGAAAATGTAACAATTAATAAAAACATCGGTACATTACCTTAGAAGGGGTGTTGAAATTTTATTAACATAAAAATTTCACTCGTTCTCGAGAAAACTGTTATTTCCAAACGTATGATTTTTCCGCGAGACCTGTTTGGTAGCTAGCGCCGTATACGGTTTCTGTGATCCATCTGTTCTTGTTGGTGAGGAAGGATACTTTGGTCGGTTATGAAGCCACGCCACGCCTTTCACCCTCCCGCCCACCATACCACAAAATAGGTTTTAGACTTGCACTCGACAGGGCCAAGGGCCTTAAGGATTTGCATTTAAAAGTACCTATTGAGTAGTTCAATTTTTTTTACATACATATTGTGAGATTAACATTTTAAATCACATTTTTAACATGATATACTATTGAATATAGTAGACACTAATAATTTGTTTATGGGATATCTTGATACCAAGGAAAAAATATAGACTTCAAATCCAAGGAGAGATTCTATGAGATAAGTATTTCAACTTGAATTCCACAGAGAAATTTTAAGACTGTAGTAACGATAATAACATAGAGGGAGTGAGGTCTACTGTTCACAGAACTACTAGTAAGACTGTAGTAACAATAATAACATGGAGAGAGGTCTACTGTTCACAGAACTACTAGTAAGACTGTAGTAACGATAATAACATGGAGGGAGGTCTACTGTTCACAGAACTACTAGTAAGACTGTAGTAACGATAATAACATGGAGGGAGGTCTACTGTTCACAGAACTACTAGTAAGACTGTAGTAACGATAATAACATGGAGGGAGGTCTACTGTTCACAGAACTACTAGTAAGACTGTAGTAACGATAATAACATGGAGGGAGGTCTACTGTTCACAGAACTACTAGTAAGACTGTAGTAACGATAATAACATGGAGGGAGGTCTACTGTTCACAGAACTACTAGTAAGACTGTAGTAACGATAATAACATGGAGGGAGGTCTACTGTTCACAGAACTACTAGTAAGACTGTAGTAACGATAATAACATGGAGGGAGGTCTACTGTTCACAGAACTACTAGTAAGACTGTAGTAACGATAATAACATGGAGGGAGGTCTACTGTTCACAGAACTACTAGTAAGACTGTAGTAACGATAATAACATGGAGGGAGGTCTACTGTTCACAGAACTACTAGTAAGACTGTAGTAACGATAATAACATGGAGGGAGGTCTACTGTTCACAGAACTACTAGTAAGACTGTAGTAACGATAATAACATGGAGGGAGGTCTACTGTTCACAGAACTACTAGTAAGACTGTAGTAACGATAATAACATGGAGGGAGGTCTACTGTTCACAGAACTACTAGTAAGACTGTAGTAACGATAATAACATGGAGGGAGGTCTACTGTTCACAGAACTACTAGTAAGACTGTAGTAACGATAATAACATGGAGGGAGGTCTACTGTTCACAGAACTACTAGTAAGACTGTAGTAACGATAATAACATGGAGGGAGGTCTACTGTTCACAGAACTACTAGTAAGACTGTAGTAACGATAATAACATGGAGGGAGGTCTACTGTTCACAGAACTACTAGTAAGACTGTAGTAACGATAATAACATGGAGGGAGGTCTACTGTTCACAGAACTACTAGTAATACTATAGTAACGATAATAACATGGAGGGAGGTCTACTGTTCACAGAACTACTAGTAAGACTGTAGTAACGATAATAATATGGAGGGATTGAGGTCTTCAGTGCAAGTAAGAAAAATAATAATATATAATCTTTTTGAACACCTCTTCGTACCCATTTGCAGATTTTTCGTAGATTTTTGACAATTTCAATATAAGATTAAGCAGATATTTTCTACCGACATATTGACATGTCTTATCTTTCGGAGAGTTTTGGGGTGAGGTTAAGGGTCAAACCCTTTACTTTTCTTCGAATTGATAGTAAAGTATCTTTAAGACCAGTTTACCATGCTCTATATAATTCTTATATGTTTTATGTTCATCTCAAGAAAATTTCCAATAAAAAAATAATGAAGGAAGAACGAGCCATTCCTGGATGAATGAAAATAAACGAGTGTATAAACATTTTTCCTTTTCTTTATTAGAAAATCAATTTTTCTTGGAGGTTTTAGAACACCTGTTGCCTCGTGCAACAATTAATATTACACGTAAATCTTGAAGGCTTATTACATATGTTGGAGTTTTTGCTCTCATTGATAAAACTTTGATTAAAATATGGCAGGTAATTTTATTCCCCCTCTCCTTCTTTTTCCCAAAGGGAAAATTCATTCCAAATAATTATTGAGTTTCACCATATCTAATATAATCAACATTTTGTTAAGATAGCCTCTATTTTTTGATGGGCCTATTTGCAATATCTGTCTCGTAGATCAAGACCTTGCCGTCATCTTATAAGTCTTTCTGGTGACCCGGGTTGTCGGGGCTAAAATCACGAGCGTGCTAATTGAAGATTGTTTATCCTAAATGGTTTTCCACTGTCCCTCCATGCAAATACGGGTTGATTTACTTTTAAAAATTGTATCTTCCTAGTCCTTTTGACATAAGTGTAAATATTTTAAGAACACACGAACGGTAAGTAAAACACGGCGCACAATAATAATTTAATTTATTGTCAAATATTGGAGGTGAGATTAAATAAAAATGTATAGCAATACGTATATATTATGTTATTAATAATTATGAGAAAAATCATGGATTTTATTTTGTTCCCTAGCTACATATAAAAATCGACCTAGGTGCTCTTGTGTTAAAGTGCTCGCCCCATGACCCGATGCTAGTGGGTTCAAACCCAGCCAGGGTCGATGAATTTATCTTGAGCGATGAAAAATCCCTAGCACAACTGCCTTCGGAGTGGAAGTAAAGCCATCGGTCCCATATTGATCGTGATATGTAAAAGAATCCTTAAAGGTACGTGGGAATATCTTTCCTGGCAAAATTGATAAGACCTTTATCTCTCGCTCATAGAAATTATCATGTGCTGATACCAGTCGATTCAGTTTAAAATTAATAGCAGTTCCACAAAATATTCATGGGTACACACATATACATATACACAATATATACTATTTTATAACTATAAGGAGATTCTACAGCTGTATTTTGTTCTCTAGTTACATGAAACATTCAAGTGTACACACACACACACACACACACATTTAGACAGTCACGCACGCAGAGTTTGCTCGTTGTAAACCAATTTTCCCACAGTTGATTTAAGCGGCTTCTAGCCCTAAGGGTAGTAGCAGTGTTGGTCGGTAAGGGGTTGGTTGTTGGGGTGATTTTGGGGCTGGGAGGAAACTAGCTTGTTGACTCGCTGAACGTAACCTTTGACTTCTAAAAAAATAAAATAAAAACTCTTGTTGGTCGGTCGAAACGAAGGCTACTTTTGTCTACCCTCGCTGCAACGACCGTCCTTAACTAGTTTACGTGATGAGAAATAAGGTTTTAGCCCCTGTTTTGTTTTTACCTCGTCTTCTTCACCTCAACACCATGTTTATTTCCCCTCGTTATTTCTCGCAGTTTCCTCCTAGGATAAAGTATACTGGAGTAAAACAACGTGTACAGACAGAGAGTGAGAAATGACCTGGAAAAATATGAATGAGAGAGTAAATGAAAAGATAAATAATGTAGCTTGAAACATCCCTAAATAATATTAACTTTAAAGGAAACTAAGAAACAAATTAGAAGCATTGAAGCGCCAAGAATAATTTAAACTGGAGTGTAGATAAAAATATATAAATGAAGCATGAACGAACCCAGAATAGTATAAACTTGGAAGGAAATGAGAAGATAAATATGAAATATTTAAAACCGCAGAAGAACGTAAAGTGTAGAAGAAATGGGAGGATAAAATATATGAAGCATTTAAAACTGTAGAATAATGTAAGCTGGAGAATGAAATGAGAAGATAAATATGAAGCATTTAAGGCCATAAAAGAAAGTAAATTATTTATCAGTCATTTAAGCTCATAGAATAATGTAAACTGGGGTGGAAGTTAGAAGTTAAATATGAAGGATTGAAGCTCATAGAAGAATTTAACCTTGAGACGAAACAGAAGATAAATATAAAGTATTGAAACTCATAGATAATTGTAAACTGGAGAGGAAATAAGAAGATAATTATGAAGTATTGAATTTCATAAAGGATTGTAAACTGGAGAGGAAAAAAAGGGTAAATATATGAAGCCCATAGAAAATTGTAAAATGGAGACAAAATAAGAAGATAAATATGAAGCATTGAAGCTCATAGAGGAAGGTAAACTGGATATAAAATAAGAAGATAGATATGACGAATCCAAATACCTGACTGAATGTAAACAAATTACAAAATTAGCATATCAATAAAACTCAAGAAAAGGTTTAGGTACACTCCGTTCACCATGAAAGGTACGGCATTTTGACCCTACATTATAAACTATACCATGGTGGAATACAGAACGGTAAGCTTTCCACCCCACGGGGTAAACGAAGAATACATAAGAACTGAAAACTGGCAGGACATAAAGAAACGTTTGGAATTTCCCGAAAGCTTGCATTTTGTAATTTAATTTATATTTATAATGTAGTATAATATTAGTTATTACTTTTTAAGGGGGGCGTAATTTTATTTGGTAACGTATACAGCCATCTCTGAATAAATATTTAAATAAAATGAATAATTACATTTAAAAATGACACGTGTACATGAGAGTTAAACCCCGGACACGTGTCCAGGTGTCATTTTTCGACTAAACTTGATTTAATTGAAAGATTAGTCTTTCAGTCCGAAAGAGGAATGGCGCTGTTCGCGAGTCTTTGTTTAACCCATTTCTCCAAGATGGCACCGTGCAAAGGCCAAACCCGTTACCCGCACCAGTGGAGACGATTACAAGGACGTCAGTCTCGTCTTGTCTGGTTTGACAAAGACAAGAAAGTTGGGTGGATGTTTGAATTCCTTATATCGTTTATAAATGCGTGTAATTTAATCAAAATATTTTTATAATAAATTGATTTTTTTGTATCTATAGTATTGCTTTGAGACATTTTTCTTGAGGTTTTTTTTACTTTTATTCATCGTTCAATGAAATAGGATAGAAATATTTTTTATTATAAAACTTGAAACGTGAAATTATACTTTTCAAAAGGGAAAAGACACACCAACAAAGATAACTACAAACATTGCCAAATAAAACAAACACCATTTTTTTTAGGAAAAAGGATTGAACAAAAATTTAATTTTAATCTCAAAATTTATTTGACTCAGTATAACAATGTGCTATGATCTGTATGCATGATCAAGTAAAAAGAAACTAAAGTTCAATCATTAAAAATAAAAAGTAACTACGAGTATACCCTGATTTTGGTAGGATTAACAGCATTTGGGGGTTACCAAAATTACTAAAACTATTTTAATATATTCATACATCAAGTCTGCAGCTGTCACTTTTGATATATTTTATCTACACCTATAAAATAACACAAATAATATACCTAGTAAAATGTTTTCAAATTTGGCTGCCGCAAATAAATATGTTTAAATTTCTTTAACTGTTCTTACAAACAAAATCAAACTATAGTTCGTAAAAGGGCTCAAAATTTGTTTGGGAGCCCAGTTTGCACATCAATAGAATGTGAAGGTGATAGTTATTATGTCATACACAGCATTAATATTGTATTTTATAACAATACAACACAACCTTTATAAAGTGTTTAAATAATACTATACATCATTAGTGTTTACTAAAACTAAGTATCCAATGATTTCTATCGAACAAATAAATGATTCATAATATGCTCCTTGATCTACAAGCATTTTTACACTGATGGTACTGGGATGGGAAAGGTGGGATTTTCATATGAAGTGTATCCGCATTTACAAGGAAGAAAAGAGAAAGTAAAACCATGCATCAATTAAAAAATATCTTAATACATCCGGCTGGGATTCAAACACACACGTCCCTCCCCACAACTCCATTGGTAAACCCATACGAGATGATACTGACGCCTTTTTCCACGTGCGGGTTGCGGTCTTTAATTGAGGGTGTTCACGGATTATGTAAAAACGGGAGAGCCAGGAAAACAGAGGACATTTCACCAAACATTAATAAAAATAATGGGTTATTCTGGATATTTGGGTCATTTTATTACAAGCTTTAACCGCTTCGGTGGCCGTATGATCTAAGGTGCTTATCTCACAATAGACTAGACTGCCGATGATGGGTAGATCGGGGTTCGATCCCTGTAAGGTGAACTGAGGGTGGTTTTTATTAAATGGTTTCACACTCTCTCCCTCCACGAAAATCGGTTACACTTCCTCTAAATTCAACCTTACTCACCTCTAGTACACCAGCGTAATAAGAACATAAGCGTATAAGAGGAATGGGTAGTAAGACGTAGTAAAAAATAAATACGCACATCATGCTGTCATGGCGTAGTAACGTGCGTCATAGCTTGAGTGCGTCGGTAGTAAGTGTACGCCCGTTACAATTTGTACTGATCGACCTCAGTGGTATTGTGGTATAAAAAGTGCCTCATGACCTTATGTTCGTGAGCTCAAACCAATCCGGGGTCAAAGTATTTTTATTGAGTGATACAAGCCCAGCCAGTACTCTCCATTCTCTTTTTATTGTGTTTCATGACTTCACACTGAGCAATTTTATGAAAAATGAATTTTTTCGCTTGATGCTTCAATTCAAATTGTCTGAAATAAATATAAATTCCTTCTTGAAAACCTTGGAAAACAATTCTAATAAGATAATAGTGGCAACCCTGTTATTGTTCTTACCGTGCCCTAAATGTCCAAGCACCGATAATAAGTCATCTGGGGGCGAATCCACAACTTTGTAACAAAAAAAAAAGTTTTGCGTTTGTACGTTCATTTTGGACCATAAATCTCGCCAAAACAAACCAAAAGGGTGAACAAATGGCCGCTATATTTGCGTGTATATTTAGAAACATGGTCCGTTAAAACAATCGTTGGTCCCCTTCCAACCCCCCTTTCCCCTCTATTTGCCCCACCTCATTCTGTCCCTGAAACCACAGAACAGCGGCATAGACAAGCGAGCAAATCTGATCACCTCGCAGTTCGACTGTTTAACACGAAAACGTTACGTGTTTCAATCCCATAAACGACCGACCGCAAATTCAGGGCTCTAGGGGATGAAAACGGGCTGGGGTGAATG
>CABFWB010003349.1:41195-52455 GCA_902151455.1 Timema bartmani
CTTTATACACATGTGACGTGTTTTATCGCGTTTATCTCGATTTTATGTATATGTTATCCTGATAGAGTGGGAGGGGGGGTTGGTTTTTTGAGGGTGGTGGAGGGGTGGATGAGAGTAAAACACGCATGGACACCATCAAACCAATATTACGGTTTAATGTTTTATGATCCTGTCGTTGGAAGTATATAATGATGAATTTGTCTCCGAAATGAACTAGAGCTAGCAAATTAAAAAAATAAAATATACCGATTTGAACCAAATTATAATTGAAGAACTCTTTATATCACTGTAAAGGGCTTTTGCCGTGTTTGAGAAAGTATAAGGCTCTAATAAACTGCGTTCGAGTAGGGAATTGCTCGCGTCCCGGCTGGGATGAATAATTTAGGTGGGCGTGTAGGGGACGTGAGAAAAGATTAGGGTATTAGCAGTTTTTATATAAAAACTTTTGTTTTGCCAAAATAAATAGAATATTATTGCTCTAAACACGGTAATTTCAACAGTTGTTGAATATCTGTCATGAGCATACCGGCTTTAGACGAGAAACTTTTAAATGAAGAGATAATGTTGTCATTAAATTCCAGGACATCCTTGACAGATGTTCAACAATTGTTAAAATCAGCGTGTTAAGAAGATTAAATTTTATATTTCTACTGGAGCAATATTTGATTATTTTTTTCCCCTATTTTTTTTTTATAAAAACTGCATAAAATTGACACTTTATCACTTCTCCTACATTCCAACCTTAATTAGTCTAAGCATGGTGGCGAGAAACAGATAAGTCTTTTGTTTTTCACTCCACTGGTTACTACTAAATAAGGGATAATTTATCAATCTTACCCACATTTGCATGGAGAGATAGTGGAAAAGAATTATTGATGAAAAGCCACACCAGTACACCTAGCTTGGATTAGATATCCGACCTCTTCGTCACTAGAAAATAAAAAGTCTAAATGAGCTTGGCAATTAGATCACGTATCCACCGGTGCAAGTTACTATATGATTAATTGGCTTGGTTGTTTTAACTAAGTGTGGAAAGTATTAAGCAGGATTAAGATAAGATTGGATTCACACCAAACTGTTTCTGAAAGATAGTGGCCGCATTATATTGTGTACATATTATTTGTATCTTTACAAGAATCTTTACCAAGTTGTTGTAAAATTACTGTATATGTCACCGGCAATGTGTGAAATCCAGGCGCTCTATAAAATGTCTAGGCCTTCTATATAAGTTCAGACTGGTTTTGGCAACGTATGAAGTAAACGAGTTTTGCTATTGTATTTCATTCTTATTTTCAAGTTCTTTGTCTTTTAGAAGTCCCGGAATATATTATCAATTATTTTATCCAGTTCTATGTAAGTCTTGCGCTGTTTCTTTGGAGGTTCACCTAATTCCTAGGATTTAAGTTTGTCAGGTTAGGTTATTTTAGAATACAATAGTTAGGTAAGGCTAGGCTAGGTTAGGTTAGGTTGGACTAGCTATTGTTCTATAAATTCTATATTCTATAAATTTCCTACGAAAAGTATTAAATACAACAGAAAAACTCATTTATTTCATACTTTGTTGAAACCACTTAGGAATTATGTAGAAAGCCTAGGCATTTTATAGAATGCCTGGTTTACACACATTGCCGTTAACATATATAATTCAACTGTACCTCTAATTAAATATGAGTTGAAATTAAACAAAGCATTATTTAGACGCTAATATGTGTGAGTCTGTATATGTGTCTGTATGCGTGTTTTTGTGAGGGGTGTATATATATATATATGTGTGTGTGTGTGTGTGTGCGTGTGTGTGCGTGCGCGCGCACGCGCGCGCTTGTTGTTGCCACGAGTCTAATTCAGGAAAAAACACTATGAGGGATGATAAATAATTGTTGTAACAAACTTTAATAAAACAAAATAAATATAATCTGTTGAGGGTGCCATATCTCGTAGCACTGGCACGCGTTTCGGAATTTGGGGAATCCCACGTTATTTAAAAAATAATTTGTTATTTTCAAAATGCAGTTCACTCCAAATTGAGGTGAAGGGTATCACCATGCTCCTATAATAATATAAGCCTCTAGTTTTAAGTTTTTTAATTTAAAATAAATTGTAATAAAATTAAATTATCTAATTTTCCAGTACCTTTCACGTGAAATGTATAAGTTTTTAGTTCAAAGTAAAAGGTAAGAAAACTATCTCTATCTTCCCTCAAACAAATAAAGTAGTTTTTTAACAGGGTCATAACAGAACATTATTAGATAATTGAGGATTGTTTAAGTGATTTTAAAGCTTAATAGCTGACATTCCCTTTAGTAGCGATCCTACACTCTCAATATTATTACTATTAGCACCGCGTCTTACTACCCGTTCGGGTTATACGCACTTACGATAATGTGCAATGGTAGGGTGATTGTGAGATGAAATGGAGGACCTACAGTTTAACGTGGAATCCGAACCACGGTGGAGGCCTGGCATTCCTCACATTCACAAATTGTGATTAATACACATCTTGTCAGAGGTGAAGGAAGAGTTTGGCAATCAGACAAATCTCTGCCGGGACCGAGGATTGAACCGCGGACCCTCAGCACAGAAGTCTGACACCTTACCCTTAGACCACCAGGTCACCTACAGTCTCAATAGCATTGATCAATACTATTGATGATAAAATTAGATATTACACGATTAATATTACTGTCAATATTTTCAGCTCAATTTTGTGCAAAACATGGTCGCGAACTGACCTCCATCTAAGATAGACAGGAAAAGAAAAACGTGTTTAACTTTAATAATGTCCATAAACACTAGGCGGACGGTTAGACGAAAGCATTGGTTAAAAGAATGGTTCAGGAACTATTATCATACATGCTGTAGTTGTAGGAAAGTGAAGCCAGCCACGGTTGAATAAATTTGCGTTATTTTTATGTAAAAAAAATTACTTTGTATTTCGGGTAGTAACAAGCGTCTGAAAATACAAATCAGCCGTAAATCCAAATTGTTGTTGCTAATATTAATAAATTAGCTTCAAATTACAGTATGGTCAAGCTAAATTTATACATAATTATTTTTTTAGTATTTTAGTATTTTTTTAAACTCATAATAGCTTTTTTATAACTTACTTACCTGACTTAAGTAAATTGTGAGAGTAGTAACTGTTATGCACAGAATAATTCCGTTTGGGAGGGGGAAAATTGTAAAATACTTGGTATTTTCTTTCTAGGTTTAAAACGTACATTAAATATGTAACATATAAGTTATATAACATATAGGTCTATATAATCATGACTATTTGGTAGAAAATGCAAGCAGCCACGCGCCCCCCCGGGATGATTCATAACCCCCCCCCCTCACCCCAACATTCCACGAGTCAAGGTCGGCTTCAGTTGCGCGTCAAGATAGCCCCTCCATATATATATATATGTATATATATATACCCTATATATATATATAGCCCCTTCATATATATATATGGAGGGGCTATATATATATATGGGGTATATATATACATATACACATATATATGGAGGGGCTATATGTATATATATATATATATAGGGGATATATATATATACATATATATAATAGCTCCATGTTAAGGAAACGTTAACTAAATTCGCACGTTAATTTGTTACTTTAAATACAACCAACGGATGGAAATGATATTTATAATTATTTTCGTATGATCGATAAAATTTCCCTAAAATTATTGCGAATGGTAAAGCCTTCTACTTGACAAGGAAAAACACATGTATGCGGAACTATATTACTGCCCCAATTTTTAATTAATTAAAACATATATTTCAAATTTTAAAATTCTGTCTTTTAGGTGCACATGTTTGTAAGTGGGGCTACTAATTTTTAAATTTCATTCCTTTGCTTGCGGTAGAAATCATGCAGGGCTAATGAGAGACAGACACACAGATACAGAAACTATTAATTTTATATATAAATAAACATATACAATATACCGATATTAATAAGTAGGTCTATTAATAAAATCATATTTTAATTGCGTGTGTAAGAAGAAAACCATATGTGACCTCCGTTGGTCTCCGATGGATTTAGTGAAAATAGTAAAGGAGTAGGTTTATGTGGCCTACCAAATCCAAAGATCCTGAACATGGCTTTATAGTAAGTTGAATAAGATTGATGCTGTTTGATTTAAACATAGTTCTTATTCCAACTCCCCAGCTAGGCCTCAAACGAGAGCTCATTCATTGCCTACTCTAAAAAAAAAATGGTACGGTACCCCGCACGGACTTTCTCGCTCTATTGTTTAAAAATGGAGATATTTACTCAAAACTCGTAATGTATGTGAAACGAAATAATATACACTAGCAAACCCAAGCAAAGATTGCACTATACTTGTGTAAAACAATTTTTTGAGTCCCGGTTTTAAATTTTATAATTTTATTTTTAAAGAATTGATGTCCTCATTTGTATGTTTGGACCGATAAAAAAGATCAATATTGGGTACACAAGGGTCAACACTTCGTATTAAAATTTCGACTTCCGATCGACATTTTATTAGGTGTTGCACATCTTCATGTCATCGCATTGCTATTAAATTCTTCATTTATACATTTTCACCAATAAAAAATTTAAATATTGACTATTGAGTCTAAAATGAAGGAGATAGATCATTGTTGTACGAACATTTCTCCTACTAGGTTTAAGGAAAAATAACATATATTTTTTGAGAGACTTACTTATATTTAATTACTATATGGCATTGGAGAATTATTGCGTTAAAACTTAAGTAGTATCTATTTACAACCAAAGCTCACAAAATTGTATTCATATATTTGACAATATCTCAGAAATTGTTGGTTTTATAAAAATATATTTCATATAAAAGTTTTTTATTTTTAATAGTACTACAATTTTGGAATGATAAGTAATTTCATATCTCAAATAGTTTCGGAGATATAATAAAAAATGATAATATACGCATCAGACTGAAGCCCTTAAAGTCATTTTGCCAAAATATTGAGAGTAGCCATTTTGTTTGGAATATTTATAAATGTTTTGAAATGAAATTTAATCAAAATCGTAAGAGCCGATTTTGAGTAAATCGAATTTTTCTCTGTTTTCCTTCCAGTAAACTACCCTTAGTTTTAGGTTTAGATATACATTACTAAAAACCCCTCCGGGCAACCCTATTAAAACCCTGGATACCAAGTTTTAACCCAATCGGTAAAATAGTTTAGGCTCTATTTGGAAGTACCGACATAAATACAGACAGACGGAAATTCAAAAACCACTTTTTCTGATTTTAAGGGTCATGAAATGTCGAGATTCATCAAAATCTCGACTTCAATTTTTGCGACGATCACAATACTTTCTCTACCTATAAGATAACAAGAAAGTAAAAGAAAAAAGTTGTTGCCACGGATCCAAAATTTTCACTTTCGTGGCCCCCACAACTTATTATACATTCAAGGAATCGTCTTTTTCTTTCTCTTTTGGTGTACTAGTTGACACGAATGTAGAGGCCAGTGGCAACAATTCATTCTGTTTATCAGTAGAGCCTTGAACTTTTTTTATTTTGGTGGATGCACAACCTCTATTGATGATGATACCGATAACGGTATTTGTGATGGGATGTCATTAGCAGCTGCCTAAACTTGAGAAGCATGCTCACACGATCTATGCGATATTCTGCAAAAACATAATTAATTCAGTATAGCAATAAAACACCCTATTCGGTTGCTAAATGGTCTAACACACTACTCTCGCAGTAGAGTAGACTGCCGATAACTGGTAGATCGAGGTTTGAATCTCAGGTCGGGTGTATTGAGATGATATTTTGCAAAATGATTTTATACTCTTGCTCAGCGAAAATGTGGGTAAACCTCCTCTAAATTTGACATCCTAATCCCTAAAATCATTAGTGCAATTAGTACATAAGCGTATAGCCCAAGCGGGTAGGAAGACGCGGTGCTAAAAAGATACGAGTTTAAACCTTTTTACCAGTTAAAGTTTCCATCAACAAACGAAGCCTGAATTCAAATCACCAATGATTTTGTATTAATACGTTAATTTTGAAATTGTTTGGGAGCATTAGATGGCCTTCGAATTCTTATTCCATATATTACAATTATAAAGGCTTCTTCAAAATTGTACTCTTGGCTTTGGTAAATGCCTACAAGAAGTTCATCATGGTGGATTTTGGTATAAGCGGCCCAACATGTGATGGAAAAGTACTATTATATTCTAAATTTGGGAAACTTTATGAGAAGAAAGCTCTAAGTATACCAGAACCATCTCCCTTATCAAACACCACATAAAAAAATGAGAGATGAAAAAAATGTCACTTTAAATTTTAATCTAATGAAGCTTTATTCTCAACAAACTCTTAATAACAAACTACGTTTATTTACTATTTGGTTTTCTCTCGCTCGAACTGTTGTTGAAAACGCTTTTAAAATACTTGCAACAAGGCTTGGAGTATCATATTCTGAAAATTGAAAAATGACACCTGAACACGGGAATCGAACCCGGGACCTTTGGTTTAGCACGCCAATGCTTTACCACTGAGCTATCCAGGAACCATCCCGTGATCAGGGTCATTCTTCACCCGGCTTCGATTCCCGTGTCCAGGTGTCATTTTTCAATATTCAGAATATATCTAGATGGAGAATTCCTCACTAAAAAAAAATCATAAATAATAGCTTTGGATATTTGATTCTTAAGGTTTGGAGTAGCTATTTCAGAAGCCTCTATGTCTTGAGCTAGAGAAAGCAACCATGAAAACAAAGGCCATTTGGTGCCTCAATAATTTTCTAACAAAAGAAACCACACGTACGTACATAAGTGCCTTCAATTGGCTGCAGGTGAGTTGCGGCCGCGCGAGTTGTTTACCTCTAAAGAAATAGTTGAATTGCGGATTCACTTTTAAAGAGCCACGTATGAATTGCGGCCCGGACTTTTGACCTAACCTAACCTAATCCAACCTAACCTAACAAACCTTCAAATTTTTGTCAAACCCATTAAACGACAAGAACTAAGGAAGTTTGGATATTACGAGGGATGTCAACATGAACATATGATAGTTTATATCTGAAATTTAAGACAGCATGATAGAAATCACATTGCTAATTAGGTGGACACAACTCATACCTATCTCTCGAGTGAGTGGGTCACAACTCATACCTCTCTCGAGTGAGTGGGTCACAACTCATACCTCTCTCTCAAGTGAGTGGGTCGCAACTCATACCTATGTATTGAGTGAGTGGGCAGCAACTCATACCTCTCTCTCAAGTGAGTGGGTCGCAACCCATACCTCTGTATCGAGTGAGTGGGCAGCAACTCATACCTCTCTCTCGAGTGAGTGGGTCACAACTCATACCTCTCTCTCGAGTGAGTGGGTCGCAACTCATACCTCTCTCGAGTGAGTGGGCAGCAACTCATACCTCTCTCTCGAGTGAGTGGGTCGCAACTCATACCTCTCTCGAGTGAGTGGGCAGCAACTCATACCTCTCTCTCGAGTGAGTGGGTCGCAACTCATACCTCTCTCTAGAGAGTGGGCAGCAACTCATACCTCTCTCGAGTGAGTGGGCAGCAACTTATACCTCTCTCTCGACTGAGTGGGTCACAACTTATACCTCTCTCTCGAGTGAGTGGGTCGCAACTCATACCTCTCTCTCGAGTGAGTGGGTCACAACTCATACCTCTCTCTCGAGTGAGTGGGTCGTAACTCATACCTCTCTCGAGTGAGTGGGCAGCAATTTGTTCACGATTTCAAGATTAGATCGCAACTCAACCTACACAGCTTCAAGTGGCGAAAGTAAAATAGAGAACATTATTCTACCATTATAAGGGAAGTGAGTGCATATAAAAACAGCACCACAAAAAAAAAGCTTTAGTAAATATTTTAATAATGAATGAAACATATTGTTAACAAGGTACAAATTAAATTTCGCCTTCTATTTTCATTATATATATACTTTAATTATTTTATAACTAATTGATGTATAATAATGTATTACTCATAATTATGTATGGCAAACTAATAATTAATAATAAAAAAATATGAAAATGATGTTGAAACTTTTATTTCTGTCCAACTATTAATTAGCTATCATTTTAAATAATTAATGATTTCAATAAATTTTTTTAGAGATAGAAACAAGGTCCTGACCTTTTTGACGTAAACTCTTACGCCTGACGGAAAAAAAAAAAAAAAAAAGTCCAATTACGGGAATCGAGCACAGGACTAAAAATACGCCCCCATCCCCCTTCCGGTCAAACCACAGCTGCTTGCCTACATTTTGCAGATATGGGATCATGAAATTCGGGTTACACGGGGCAGAAGTTCGTTGGGAAGAAAATAAACGCCAATTTGAACTTATAGAAGACATAAAACTCGCTTTCATTCACTGGAATGTTAATAGTTGCAGGTTTTTTTCACTGACACCCGAGAAAATTCGGGGAGTGAAACACCCAGTAAGAAGGTGCATTGTGGTCGCTTCCCTTTCCTGGAGTTGAAAGCAGTTCATCCGAGACACGATAAAATACGGGATGGTCCAGAAAATGTGTTATCTATATTCCCCGTTGATGAACGGTTAGAAAGAACTTCTAAAGGACCAGATGATTTAGGTTTTATCATGCTTGACTTATTACTCTCTCGCGATTCCTCGGAAATAGAATGTACTGTGATAGTAAAAATTTTTATTGAATTCGATATTTTGATGAATTTTGAGGTTTAATGACCCCTCTTAACCCGAAAATGAGTGTTTTAATGACTTCTATATATTATTACTTATACATTTTACCTATCAGGATGAAACTTGGTATATTAAAGTCTTCATAAGATTCCCCAGCGGGGTTTCTATAATTATTTGTCCAACCCTAAAATTAAGGGTAGTGTACGTAAGGATGAAACAAGAACAATGTATTTTTTTCAAAATAGGCTCTAATAATTTTAATTACTATTCCTATCTAATAGTTGATTTGTCATTCCTACGTGTTGTCCACAAAACTTACAGAAATGTTTATCCTATAAACTTTTATGATTGATTTCTACTCCCAAGTTAAGGGGTCCTTGAACAAATTCAAATCGGCTGTAGAGTCGTCAATATTGGGCAACTACAGAAAAAACCATAAATTCAAGATGGCTGCCCAAAATGGTGTAAATTTGATTATCTTGGCTTGCATTGCACCTATAAAGGTAATTTTTTTTTTAATCCACTAAGGTTTTTATCAGGCATTTCATTTTAAATAATTTACGAACAAAAGAAAACATAGCGGCCATATCACAAAATGTAAATATAACACTTGTCTATATATGTTATGCTGGACTGGACGGAAGACATTTGAGGAAATACAAGATTTCAGTTCCCAAACTTTTTGAATGGCAGACCACCCCAACAATTACCCTAATTTCGAGTACCACCATGATAATACTGAATATTTACTATTTCGATACATTTCTAACTGTGCCCAAATATAGGTTATAACACAGAAGGCGTGCCTGCACCGGCTATCTGAGCTTGAATCAGTGTAGACCCTTCCCCCCTCCAATCACTGTTTAACTCTGTTTTACTTTTGGCTACACTTGATCGTAATATATTTACAAGCTTTGATATGGCCTCTATATTTTTCCGACTTTAATTTGCTCGGTTTGTTTGGCTTATCACGGCGTACCACCTGGAATAATTGTACGAACCACTGGTGGTACGTGTACCACAGTTTAGGAACCGCTGCACTAAGCTATTTATAAAATACTTCACTTTTTTTTTTTCTATCGAGTTCCTTCTCCACGAATCTAGGTCTAATTTTGAAAATCAACTGTACACGTCATGAATCTTGCAAGAATAGTTAAAAAATTTATCGACATGTAATAAGTATTATATTATCTAATAGAAACTAATGTAATAATCAAGTTCTAGAGAATTAACATCTCAAGAGTTAATTAAACAAGTGTGAAATTAAATAAATGTTTTTGAATTAAACAGGCGTTGCGCCGAGCGCTCGTAGTAATGCCAAATGATGAATAATAAGATATTGCGACGTATCTATAATATATTTATCTATTTCTCTACCACTCTATTTATAAGAACATTCAAAACAGTATGGTTCATTTGTAAATGGAATAAAATAATTGAAAATAAATATGTAATTTATACAATACATGAAATAGTCGTAACATTTTAGTTAATATCAAAAGGTAATAATTATATGTGAAATGTTTGTCTAGAAATAACTAAAACATATTGAAAAATTGTGAGATTTAAAATTTGAATCTTATACAATTAGTAAGAACGTATAATACATGTAAAAAATACAACATCTAGCAATATATAATTTAACACCTTTAAAAATATTAGATTTAAAAATGTTGGATGTTATTGACTTTAACATCTAATCTTGTTAAATGTACTAAATAATATATTTATTTTTATTAGATGTTTTATTTTTAACATATTATATGTTCTGATTAATTGTTTGAAATCAGAATTCTGAATCTCACACTTTTCCATATTTTCCTTGTCTTGTCAGCAATTTAATATATGATCATTACCTTTTAATATTAATTATTAATTCAAGGGTATAGGGGGAAAAGGAGGGAATCAAATTTATTCATGTTGAGTTAGTGCTGCCATCCGTTAGACAATCATGAGACCTTTATAACGAACTTTAGATTATGACTAAAATAAGTTTCTTTCATGTTAAAATTAATTTAAAAAAGTGTTTTCTGGGATCCTTATGGGGTTTAAGATATAAACGTCGCTTTCCTAGCAAAGGCGTTTAAAGTGATTTTCCCACTTTGTCCCCAGTAACTTTCAAATGTTATGATGACTGTTATGTATATTGTACTCGGTACATATTACTTTTCAATTATAACATTAATTTATTCGATTCCATTCAAAACGGAATTATATTTTCTTGTTTTTATAATAATTATGTTCCTTATCAAAACCTTTTCAAAAACTCAATTTGTATATAAATGGGATTTTTGAATAAGTTTTAATTTTTATATATATATATATTATACCTTTAACCTCCCCTTTTATAATTCTCTCTCTCTATTTATCTTTCCCTCTGTGTGTTGTTTGTCCCACAGAAGATTGGCTATGACAACGATTGAGAAATAACATATTTCCAGAGTCACGAGTTTGCTGACCACCGAGTGAACCTGGGGATAGGGGAGGGGGCAGGAAAATACCAAAACAACACAACAATTAACGTAATTGACAGTGAAGGGGGCGACGATAAGGCCCATCATTCCTCTCTGGAGTGGGAAGCCACATTGCTGCTGCGTCGAATGACC
>CABFWB010003349.1:52552-72466 GCA_902151455.1 Timema bartmani
GCGTCGAATGACCCCCCCCCCCCCTTCCTTTTCTATCTCTTTTCATTTGACTCGATGGGTCATAAAAGGTTCGCAAATGCCCCGCGTTAGAGTACACTCCATTAAATAAAAAAAAAACACCTTCACTCCTCCCCTTTTGACTCTCGACGCATACTTCATCCCAATTAAAGAGGGGCAAAGGTGTAGAAGGAAGGGTGGGTTTTGGGGGAGGGGTGGGAGGGTCTGATTCCCTCCGGAATTTGATGGACCCAGCCTATAGGTTTAAAAAAATGTCGGCCTAAAAATAAAACACTCCATGACGCGAACCTGCAAGCGAGCAATACTGACTGGCCCGAGCGGACACCACCGTTAACTTTGTTAGTGCCAACATTTGCGGATAGAGGGTGTCATTTGGTCAGCACAACGAACCCTCCTGCCATTAACCTCAGTTTTCTAGACCGGAGCTGCTACTTATTTATTCAAGTAGCTCCTCATTTGACCTCAAGAGGCTGAGTTTGAACTCGTTCCAGGCCCACTGCTTCACGGAAATATCTGCTAGCGCTGGGGATCGAATCCGGGACCTCTGGATCAGTAGCCGGGAACTCTGACCCCTAGACCATGAAGGCGATCTTTGTTAGCTACAGGTATATTAACAATCTTTCTAGAGAATCCTCCTCTTTTAAAGATTAGCTTTTTACGATTTAGAAAGAGAGATTTGGCTCCATTCCAGATTGTCTATAAAAAAATATAGTCTCCAGGACAAAAAGCGTCAATTGCATTTCCACCAAATTCCATCTTCCTCGCTCCTACATCATTGGTATACATTTTTCTGATACTACGGGCAGGTATACTCATATTTTGTTACGAATGGACTTATTATCTGACATGAAGAAAACATAACTAGATCTACATCCACGTATTCATACGCCAAGTCATGTGATGTCCAGATGTTACTTTTGATAAAAAAAAAACATCAATACCTATAAAATATCACTTTAAATAGAGTAAAATTTATCAATGTTGACCATACAAAAATATGTTTGAATGATCTAAGGGGTGCTGCATATGTCCAGTAGTAATAAAATCCAAGTATAGTAAACCGTGGCCCACTTTGTTGGTCGAATGGTTTGAGGTGTCACTCTTGCAATAGACTGTACTTACGATGAGGGGGAGATTGGGATTCAAAAATCGGTCGTGTGAAGTACGGTATAGTTTTCCTAAATGATTTTACACTTTCCCTCCACTAAAATGTGTGTATAATTACTCTAAATTCAACCTTCCTCACCCTAACACTGCAGATTTTTTTAACACCACGTCTTATTACCAGTTTGGGCTATGAGATTGAAGCCTACACCCATATGCCCATTGATATGGGGGGGAAGGAGGGCTAAGAAGTTAATTAAGTAATTACGGATAGGTTTTAAGCTAAATTTAAATCAAAAAATAACTTTTATGAACTTCGATATTGACCTGTTCAAATCAAACACAGGTTCATATGTAGTGTACACTCCGTTTATCGTGAAAAATAGCAATTCTACCATCTACGTTTCAGATATGGCTTAGCTTATAAGATAAGGCCATAGTGTATTTTAGTAAAGTAACTAGCATAATACCTGTTTAGAAATCAACGACTTCATTTATGGCCGTTCCATTAGCATTTGTTGGACAATGATTTCAAATAGGAATCAATTTTAGTGACCCTTAAAATCTGGTAGGGGAATTTCAATTAAAAACTTTATAGTAGATCAAATATTTATTCAATTGAAAGTGTGAAATTAATATTAAATTTAAGATTTCACAACAAACAACATTTTTAGTAAACATTTTCCTTTTTTTGGTGGTCCCAATGTGTATTTTCAGTCACCCAGTATTCCTGCGCCCTTTTTGGTTAGGGGCTACCTGTCTTTAAAAAAAATCTGATTCTTTGGCCTTTAGAGATTTGAGATTTTTTTCACTTTGATTTTTTGGGAATTCCCATACTCCTGCACCCTCATTGGCTAGGGGCAACCTTCCTGCATGATTTCATCTTTATAGCTCTTCTGGTTTTTGAGAATTTTTCGACTTTGTTTTCCTAAAGCCCTCGCCTACCCATTTTGTGCGCCCCAATCAGAATTTTCAATCCCCAAGTATTTTTTCATCCTTTTAGATTAGGGGCTATTTTCCTGAAAGTCTGCAGCCTCCTAGGTCTTCTGGGCTTCAAGATTTTTTTATTTTGGTTTTTTGGAAGCACCCTAATTTGGGGGCCCTCATTTTAATTTTAGGTCATTATGTATTTCTGCATCCTTTATGGTTTGGGTTTATTTGGTTGCAAAATTTCAGCTTCCTAGGTCTTCTGGTCTTTGAAATTTTTTCGGCTGTACAAAGGAACTGATAGTTATTATAGTTCATATACTGATACCTTTTAGGATAATCGGCGTATATTATTAATTAACTGCTATTACTTAGATACAGTATATATTTTTTTAGTTCTAAACCTTTTTTTTAACTAACTGGTACAGAAATTCAATTTAAAATTACGGTACATCTAATAGACTCCTTCGTATTACTTGTATTTTAAATAAGTATTTCGGGGTCATGTTAATGTAAAACATTAGAAAACTAAACTATATTGTTTAGGACCTATATTAGTTCTAGCATGAAATGTAATTGACTAAATAGAACACATAATTATATTAGGACTCGACTAACTGAACTTAGAGTGGAGGCAACTAACTCTAAACACCCTGCTCATGTTCCACAATAAAGGAATATATTTACACTTGAATGTGCAATTAGTAGGATGAATAATTAACACAAATATGGCAACCATCTGAGACAGAACCACGGTCCCTCTAGAGCTGTAGTCGGAGCTCGGGTACTGTCACACGGGTCAAACAATCACGTGTGCCGGTTCAACGGACAATATTACAGAGCAAGGTCCGTCTATTAACCGGGAATGCGCGCTCTAAATGCCTGGGAGGAACGACACTAGCGCTGACTCGGCGGTCCGAATAACCTCGTCAATTCCTGTGGCTCCCGAGGTAGAGCGCCGCTAGCATCCCTAGCTAGATAGAACATAAATGCGCTGCTTTATCTCGCCGAGTGCAATTTTATCTCACTCTCAAAATGTTTGACTTTATTATACCGACCAATTTGATCCCATGGTTAGTGTCTGAAATACTTTGTATGGAGCCCATACCCATCACTTTGGTGGGAAGTTCCTTTAATAATTATTACATTCAACACCATGGCTGATGACTGCTTAATTTAAGGGCTACTGTTAGGTTAAGAAGGAGTTACGTGCACCACGTATGACTATTCATCTGAGCTTTAGGCCCTATGCATATTCAAAATAATGGTATATCTATGGGAAAGGTAGCATTTTGAGTAAATTTGCCCATATTTGCGTGGAGGGAAAGTGTAAAGTAATTTAGGGAAAAAAAACTTCACTTTATCCAGCTGAGATTCAAACCATGACCCATCATTACAGACAAACCATACCAGACTAGCTTGACGCCTTTGTCAGCGTACCCACTGGTTCGGATATTATGAGGGCTACACCCGTTGATGGAAAGGGTAAACAAAGTGAAGATAACCTCTCTTTATTGCACCTGACCGAGACCATAAGCTCACTCTACTTGTCAGTCTATTGTATTGTGAACCCGATTCCTTACACCTCCTAACCACCAGTACGAGCTCTGATGATAAGTTGGTATTCACTGGAAATGCAGGTGAACTTTTTATTACTCACTCTTCGTGTTATTATCAGTTTTGATTGAACCAATAACAACCTCTTGTTGAGAATATCAGTGAAAACATTTTTTTAAAGAAATTATTGCTATCAAGTTTATTCCTTCCTTACTCGTTTCAATGAAGCATGGATAAAGTAATGTCACATTGAATCAAATCGTTCTTCAAATTGTTTACAGGAAATGCCAGTACTGCCATTTCAACGTTCCCCTTGACATATTGATGGATATTCCTAGGCTACGAGAAAGTTTTTATCCTATCGTAGTTGCTTCCTAGTCTCTCTAGAGGGTAAATATTTCTGTAACAGATCTATAGCCTCTCTCCAGAGTAAATAACACTGTACTAGCTTCCTAGCCTCTATCCCAGGTCAATGTCGTTCTACTAACTTCTTAGCCTCTTTTCAGGGTCAATGTCGCTATACTAACTTCCTAGCCTCTCTACAGGGTAAATGTCGCTATACTAACTTCTTAGCCTCTTTTCAGGGTCAATGGCGCTATACTAACTTCTTAGCCTCTTTTCAGGGTCAATGTCGCTATACTAACTTCTTAGCCTCTTTTCAGGGTCAATGTCGACTATAATAACTTCCAAGCCTCTATTCCAGGTCAATGTCGTTATACTAACTTCTTAGCCTCTTTTCAGGGTCAATGTCGCTATACTAACTTCTTAGCCTCTTTTCAGGGTCAATGTCGCTATACTAACTTTCTAGCCTCTCTACAGTGTCAATGTCGCTATACTAACTTCCAAGCCTCTCTCCCAGGTCAATGTCGCTATACTAAATTCTTAGCCTCTTTTCAGGGTCAATGTCGTTAGACTAACTTCCTAGCCTCTCTACAGGGTAAATGTCGCTATAATAACTTCCTAGCATCTTTACAGGGTCAATGTCGCTATACTAACTTCCTAGCCTCTCTACAGGGTAAATGTCGCTATAATAACTTCTTAGCCTCTCTACAGGGTCAATGTCGCTATACTAACTTTCTAGCCTCTCTACAGGTTCAATGTTGTTAGACTATCTTCCTAGCCTCTCTACAGGGTAAATGTCGCTATAATAACTTCCTAATCTCTCTACAGGGTCAATGACGCTATACTAACTTTCTAGCCTCTATACAGGTTAAATGTTGTTAGACTATCTTCCTAGCCTCTCTACAGGGTCAATGTCGCTATAATAACTTCCTAGCCTCTCTACAGGGTCAATGACGCTATACTAACTTTCTAGCCTCTCTACAGGTTCAATGTTGTTAGACTAACTTTCTAGCCTCTCTACAGGGTAAATGTCGCTATAATAACTTCCTAGCATCTCTACAGTGTCAATGTCGCTATACTAACTTCCTAGCCTCTCTACAGGGTCAATGTTGCTATAATAACTTCCTAGCCTCTCTACAGGGTCAATGTCGCTATACTAACTTCCTAGCCTCTCTACAGGGTAAATGTCACTATAATAACTTCCTAGCATCTCTACAGTGTCAATGTCGCTATACTAACTTTATAGCCTCTCTACAGGTTCAATGTTGTTAGACTATCTTCCTAGCCTCTTTCCAGGGTCAATGTCACTTTACTAGATTCTTAACCTCTCCCCAGGGAAAATGTGTCTCTAAATGCTTCTTAGCCTCTGTCCATGAAAGCTATCTTACTACAGGATTTCTACTCTGTCTCCCATCTAAATATCACTAATCTTATCCTAATTAACATTATTGTCATTTTATAATAGCACTCCGTGAATATTCTTACTGTACACCATTTACTACAAAAATAAACAATGTTTAGCTCTTTTTTATCTGAAAAAAAAACTCTCCTACACAATTTATGGAAATTATTTTTGTGTCCTGAAATATCATCTCAATTTTCGTGATTTCTTCTAGAGCCGTGTTCACTAGTTCGAGAAAAACCAATCTTACTTTGTATCTCTATGTCTCTCTCTTTCTCTATCCTCTTACTTTATTTCTCTTGCACATAAAGTTCGTCTCCATATCTGTAATTGGAAATAACCGTGATGTAATTCAATTAATGTATTTTAAGTGTCAAGCACTTTGAGGAAATATCCAAGCAGTAACAGAGATGTGTGCGCACAGTGAAACTTCAGCATCTTAATTAGAAACAAACTTAAAATTAGCGAAATAAACCCTATAATTTTGCACTTAAAAGTATAGGTTTTTATCTGGCAACAATATAATATTTAAATAGGAAATTAAAACAAGCTGCTTATGCTACGAAATTAACTGTCAACCTATAACTCCATGGTTTGAGCCCACAAGCGAGCTGAAATTGACCAAGCGGCCACCGCCATTAGCGATGATAGCACAACGAGCCCTCTGGCCTTTAATCTCAGTTTTATAAATTGAAGTTGTTGAGTCCTTCCTGCTTCTCCGACTGAGTCCTGAGCCAGACCACACCACCGCTTTTATACCCTCTGAGGCGAGGGGCTAAAAGGTGATGGAGGGTCCGGCAGGACTAGCCGAAGAGGCGAGAAGGTTGCCCGGGCTTCTTTTGGGGCCCATTTCTTTATTAACATAGGTACAAGGGAATACAGAATCAAAATTACAGTTAAATAAGAGACGTTTTACAAATCTTCTGGTGGCTGGTGTTTGGTGGTGACCGTAGATCCGGGGTACTCGTAGTTCTAAATGCAGGTGCGTCCACCATCGGATTATTTCTTCTGTCTCCCCGTGCCTCTTCCCCTGGGATACCGGGGAGCGGACCTCTCCTTGTAGATGATCTGGGTCCGGACCGTCGGTTGAAACTCCGGAGGGTATATGACAGCTGAGGCACCGTCTCCCGCTGCTTGAATGACTTGGTGACTGCGATGAAAACCATGTTTATCCTGTGGAGTAGTTTCTGCTGCGTTGCCATCGGTAGTCGGGGATATTCCGCCATCATCCCGACGAGGAAGCGTATCTCGTGTGCATCTCTGCCCGGCTGGAGTTCCAGGAGTTTCGCTTTGGCCACTAGGGTCAGTTGGAGTGCCTGTTCTTGTGTGGCGGCAAGCCGTGGCGTGGCTACGGTCTCCAGCAATGCCCACGCGTTCTCCCCCGACGTAGCATTGAACGTCGACTGGAGTGGATCCCTAGAAAGATTCGGAGCCCAGCAGAACACGTCCGTGCAGTCGGAGGTGTTTCTACAAACCGGTCTACTATCTGCCTGAACCTCTCCTCCATCGTTGCCATGGAGTCCTGGAGCATCTGCATCTGTGCTGCCATGTTCTGCTCTTGAGTCATCTCCCGGGGGTGTCTGATGGCGTAGGTGACTCGTGGTGCTCGGCTGGCTAGTCGCGTGAGGTAACCGAAATCCGGTTGGAACAGGAGCTCGGGTGTCGCTAATTTTGACGGAAAGTAAAAACCCGTTCTGGCCTCGCTGTCTGATTTTGTCGGAGTTGTTGATGGAGAATCGCTATCTTGGCTATCTTATGTGAGGACGGAGTCCGCTTCTGAGAGAGGTTCTGATCGTGGTTCCAGTGTAGCTGGCGTAACAGGGGGCTCAGCGGGTGTCTTCTTCTTGAGTTGCACTGATAAGACTAGATCCTTCGGCATCTGTGAGAGTAGATATTGTCGAGGCGGTGCAGGCGATAGAAGAAGTCTGCAAATCCACCAGAGGAATCGCGTACCTGGATGACCTCCTATTTCACTCCCCGGATAAGGAGGTCCTCGAGCACATCCCAGAGCTCCTGGCCACGATGGGTTTCACCATCAACACAGAGAAATCATCACGAGAAGCGACACGGCGCATCATATACCTGGGATTCATCGTGAACACGGAAGACCACACGCTGACACTCACTAACGAGGCTGGGAAGAGAGCAAGTACCCTGCTGAGGGACCTCAAGCGAACGGACACGAAGGGATGACAGCGCATCGCTGGTTATGTGAGCTGGCTTGGATACAACTTGGATTGTCCCCAATATTCAACCGCCAGGGTCCACCGTGGACTACCCGGGTTCACCGAGAAACTGCTAGCACTACCAAGATGGCTGACATGAGAACTGAGGGAACCAGAGACAACTCCGTCGTTGGTATTCTCGGACGCGACTCCGTGGACAATGGCCGGCCACTCGCCGGCCAGAGGCGAGGTCAGGATCACGAAGCCTAGTATGACCCCGTTCCAGGCCCACTGCTTAACAAATAACGTTTTGAAGCGATGGGGAACGAACTAATTACCTCTGGATATGTAGCCAGGAATTATACCACGGAGGCGGTCGACTTGTAATCTATATCCTGACAAAATATTGCTAGAAGTTTGTACAAGCAACTTTAATTTCTCTACCATTTCTATTAAAACTTTGGCAAAATTATGAGGAATTATGTTTATGGTCGTGTAGGCCGACTGGAAAAAGGTTTATTATTGGAATGGAATTTGCAATCAATGGAAGATGCAAAGAAAGCTATGTCCTGACTTTGAGGCCTGTGGAAAAAAGTTTACTATTTTGTAATTTTGGGTGATTAAAACGAACCTATTCATAAAACAATGGTGTTCTAGCAGCCGTATCACAATTCCACCTCACGCTTAATCCCTCTTCTATCGTTGGGGATATATATATGACTGATGCCACACACTTCAACATTGGAGGAGTTTTTATAGCACCACGTTTTACTACCCGTTTGTGTTACACGCTTATATATTAATAACACTAACTGTTTCAGGGATGAGGAAGGTTATATTTATAGGGAATGTACTCGCATTTGTGTGAAGATAGAATGGAAAACCATTTTGGAAAAATACACTCTCATTACTCCTGAGCGAGATTTGAACCTCGATCTCCCCGTCATCGGCAGTCTAGTATACTGAGAGTGTAGCGCGTTAGACCACGTGACCACCGGGGCGGGTATGGAGGTGTTGCTAGACTTTTGTTCGTACTTAAAGCGTAATCCCTAGTTCACATATCGTAATTCAGAGCCTTAAAGTGGAAATTCACCCAAGTTTTGTATCGCTATTGTTTTAAGCACATTCATAATATTATCTACCGGCATCAGTGAATAAGTAAACTAAATTTATCTGGCTAATTTTATCTGACTTGCCAGTCACTGAGAGATCGGGTTTCTAATCCTGGTTAGGTGTACTGAAGGTTTTTTTAATGATGTCCCACGCTCGCTACACAAAATTATGGGTAAATTCCCTTTAAATTATATCTTATTCATCTCTACCCCATTAATGTAGTCTAATTAAAATTCATTTAGCCTGGACGGGTATTAGGAAAGAGTGGGATTTTTTTTTGCGAGATTTATTTTATTTGCATTCCCAACCTTCTCTTGCCCCACCTTTTCCCGCTTGATCTATCTACAAATTTACAATAATGGGGGAGGGAAGAGGAAGTTATCATTTAGAGCAAATTTACCCGAATCTCTTAGAAGAAGATTGGGAAACCAATGATGAAAAAATCACCCTTGATACTCCTGGATCACCCAATTCGGTGATCGTATGGTCTGAGGCCTCACTCTCTCAATATACTTTACAGCCGATAATGGTGATATCTGGGTTCGAGTACCTGTCAGGTTTACTGAGGGTGTTTTTTCTTTCTCTAAATGTTTGGTACACGTTCTATATATTTAACCTTCCTCTACCATAACACATTAGCGTCATTATTATCTATGCTTGTAACCTGAACGGGTAGTAAGATAGTCTAATAAAAATATTTTTTACCATAATATTAAATATTAAGCTGCTTACAGTCAGTAGTGGTACCAGCGAGTACTGAAATTAAAAATGGTTCCTGTTGCTAAAAGTTTAGAAAAAATAGGAATGGGATTTGTAGATTCACGAGAATCGTTATTCTCTCCATTTAATCGGATAACGTTGGAGTCCTCTTCACGCGGACACAAAATCCTTCCTCGTTAGTTTCACCACGGGACAGTCTTCCCATGAGAGAGAAAAAATAGGGTAAACCCTCGATTAGGGCACATGGGGACTTTCACACATGAATTATTCCGAAAGCACCGACCAATACAATCATGGGAAGGGGGTAAATATCCCTGTAACCATTTGGACAGGCTGGCCAACTATAAGATCTAACTACACCCTAATTATTCTATTCGTAGGTGGCGTTTTGTAATTTTTTTTTATTATTATTATTTAGCACCGCGTCTTACTACCCGTTCGGCTTATACGCTTAAGTACTAATTACGCTAATGGATTAGGAATTGGGAAGGTTGAATAGAGGAAGTGAACCCGCATTTGCGTGGAGGGAGAGTGGAAAACCATTTAGGAAAAACCACCCTCAGTTCACCCGACCGAAATTCGAACCTCAATCTCCCCGTCCTTGGCAGTCGGGCTCAACACGACTAGCACGTTAGCCAACTACGCCACCGAGGCGGGTGTTTTGTAATTCATGTACCCTTTGTCTACCCTGAAAGTTAGCAAGCTTACCTTGTATCATTCCACTATGGTATAGCTTATAAGATAGGAACCATAGTGTAATCCTTCAAGAATGCTACAACCAGTTTCAGTGACCGCATGGTCTAGGGCGCTACTCTTGCAGTGAACTAGACTGCCGATGACTGGGGGATAAAGGTTCAAATTTTGGTCGGATTAACTGAAGTATTTTTTTCAAAATGGTTTTCCACTCCTCTTCCATGAAAATGCTGATACACCTACTATAAATATATCCTTCTTAATCCCTAACCCATTAGCATAGTTAGTTCATGATTTTAGAATCCGAATGGGTAGTAAGACGTGGTGCTAAAAAAAAAAATTTTACCTCTAAGTATAAACGGAGTGTACATGTAGTTAACTTAATAATTTTTTTTACCTACTTCGGTGATCACACGGTTTAAAGCGCTACTCTCGCAGGAGACTTGACTGCCGATGATGGGGAGATCTAGGCTCTAATCTCGGTCTGGTGTACTGAGGGTGGTTTTAAAAAAAAAATCTTTTCCACTCTCCCTTCACGCAAATCCGGCTACACTTCATATAAATATATCCTTCCTCATCCCTAAAACCATTGGCTTAATTAGTACATAAGCGTATAACCCGGGCGGGTAGTAAGACGTGGTGAATGGTAAACAGAATGTAGGCCACACCCGAGATCTTAGCCCAATCGTTAGCGCGTCTGTCTGCTTGGTAAGGGCCCCCCAGGTTCGATTCTCGTCATGTATGAAAAATGTATCATTGGTAAAATGGGGGTTATCTTTTTATAAGTAATTTATTAGCGATTGGTGGACTAGGTGTTGTGTCTGCTATACAGATAAGTTAGTTTGTAAGTCTCGTGCTCTTTTAATCAATAGTCTCAGAAATTATGCGATAATATTACTTGTAAAAAATATCAACATATATATTTTTTAATTTTAACTAAGGTTATAAACATTGGTATATATATATATATATATATATATATATATNGCTCTACACATATTTACTAATAGATCTTACGTGTTCAAGATGAGTGAAGATGAATATATCGGAAGTGTACCCGCGTTTGCGTAGAGTAAGAGTTGAACACTATTTAGAAGACAAAGCTTAGTACACCGACGAGATACGAACCTAGTTAGGGTACTCTATGTAAACGGCAAAGACAATCAGACAACATTTGCCTAACATTAATTTAGTCTACGTTTACACTTATGTTGATCATATATATATTATTTGTTATAGCATATTTATTTTAAGGTTTATTCTGGCAAGAGGTTAACCCACATTTGTACATTTCCTTGGAAGTCAAGAGCGTTGGGTTGCCATCCTCCTGAGAATAGCATATATCTCATATAGCTTGCATCCTGTTGACGAGCGAGCACGGTGAGACCGATGGACCTTCCTGGCTTGTTGGACACATCGAGATCAGCAAGTTTAGGTGATAGAATAAGAGTTGTTGAGTGTATGGAGCCATGCTGGGTGCATGTGGGTCAGTATCTAGCAACGACTGACTAAAGACGGAATAAAATGTGATCTGGTGGTTCTCCCCACCGGAGGGTTGATCGCGGATCTAGAGGAAGGTTTGCGAGTCCCACTACTGCGCCTGCTCCCTCGTCACGGAAGATCTACCCGGTTACTTATGTAGTAGTTTAGTCATCTGAATTATTAATAAATATATATTATTGGACTAACACTCGAGTCTCACTCCCCACGAACCATCCATTCCAACCCCTACCACTTGGGGTCCATCCCAAACATGTAAGTCCCTACGGTGCCGCGGTAGTGCTGTGGTTAGGGTTGGCTACCGGGCACCCAAAGAAAAGTAGTGACCTTATATATCTATAAAAACTAAAATATAAATGATAAATTATAATTTATGTTTTAATATGTGGATTATGAACATTTTATTTATTTATATTTTATAGGCCTATTTTACTTATATATATATATATATATATATATATATATTACCTATAGATGTATACCTAAATAACTATGTTACTTGTACTTTACATATAATATTATAATTGTATATGGTATAATTTACATTTTATGTATAATATTGATTTTTATAACTAAAGGCTATGTTTTTTTTTTAATTAAACGCATATATATATAAAACAATGACTATTTAGTGTCAATTTTAAATTCAAGACCCGCATGTTAACGTAAATCTAAACACACACATCCACGCTCTCAATTCTCTTTATTACACCGGTGAAAGGTATACTCAACTTTATGGAAGGAAGGGGTAGTGTGGGAATTCGCCCACTCTCTTTGTTTAAAACTGAGAATATATCGACGAGGGAGAGGCGTCGCTGTGATAACATTTACCTGGCTGACGACCTTTCACCCCTCTAAATTATCCCCCCACCCTCTCCTATACCGCTCACCCCTAGCTAGCCTACCCCTGTCCCACAAACTGTATCACGCGTCACAAACCGCGTTGGAGTAGTTTAGTTACGAGATTGGAGCGATCCTTTTTTTTTTTTTTTTTTTTTTTTTTTTTTTAAAGAAACGTAATCTTCAAGTTCATTATGATCAAAGCGAATTAAGTTTACCGCNTCTGTTTTTTCTGGATAGGATAGCCTACGCTTTTTAATGACGCTCGTTGACTATATCCGTTCATTTTAAAATATCCATAATAATAAAAGGAATTGTTTGTCCGTGTGTGTGTTTGTGTGTGTGCGATGCCCAGCCAAATATACGGCACGCAGAGATCTGAAATTTTCAACATAGGTGGACGGAAGGGGGTCCGAATGCACATCTAAGCTGGATTTTTAAATTTTTAATTAGCTTTTTAACTTGGTTATTTTTAACTAATTTTTTGAAGAGATTTTTTTTTTCTTTCTGGTTTAGAATTACGTTTCATATAGACGGGTACCACGGGAGGGGTAATTCTTATACCACAGTTGGTCACGGGCAACGCCGTGCGGGATTGCTAGTATTAAACATAACTGAAAAAAAATGACATCTGGACATGGGTATTATAGACCTGCTTCTTTGGCCACATGATCTAAGGCAGGCGTCTTCAAACTACGGCCCACGGGCCACATCCAGCCCACCACAAGATTATATTCGGCCCGATTTTTATCAAAAAACAAATTAATTGTTTCTCTTCGTTATTTATTAACCACACAGTTTATTTTACATGTCCAATATATATCCGCACGCGTGCTTCCCCCATGACACCAAGCCAGAGTTCTGTCGGAATTGAAAACCCTCATTTTCAGTCGCAGGCGCCATTGCTTATACCGACAGCAGAACGGCTTGACTGTGACGATTTTTAGGCAGTTCCATGTCCCCCAGTAGAGGGTTATCAAAGTAAAGTTCCGAAATATGTTACCTAATTTAAAAACAAGTAATTTTAATATCGACTAATTATTATTAATATAATTTATACATATAAATTGATTCATTTCTCACAGAGAAGAATTAACGTCAATCACTTTTATCAAACACTGACTGGCCTTGGAAAGTGGAATTTTTTTTATAGATGTGACTGGCCATATGACTTGAATCTAAATTTGCATGTTGAAACCAATTTGATGTATGATCTATTTGCACATGTCAAGGCATTCAGGGCAAAAAAATGCTACTTGAAAAACAGATGAACGTTACTTTGGCCTGCAAAAATGTGTAAAATACATTATGTGGCCCGCATACCAAAAAGTTCGGAGACCCCTGATCTAAGGTGTCACTCTCGCTTTGAAGATCGGGGATCGAATCTTGCTCTCTGTCCCCACGCAATTACATCTACACTCACTCTAAATTCAACCTTATCCACATTTAACACATTAGCATAATTAGTACAGATGTTTATAGCACAAGTGTAATTAGTACATATGCTTAATTGATCACACATTTATAGACGACAATTTCCACACGTCGATCACAGAATCTGCCTTAAAATACAAGTGAAGAATGACCCTGGGAACGGGAAGATTCCTTCATAGCTCAGTGGTGAGAGCATTGGCGTAGTAAGCCAAAGGTTCAGGTTTCGATTCCCGTGTCCAAGTGTCATTTTTCAATTTAAAAAGAATGTTTGTCTAAGCTAAGCAATATTTACCAGCTTGGGCCTGGTTGGATAATTTTGTTTGAAGCCTTGAAGAATAAACATAATTGTTAACGATGAGTACGTATTCAGAATACTTTGCACAATCGCTCCAAAATATGTGTTTGGACAGGATTAGTGTCCTTATATTTTTTATATTGGCATGGAGATTAAACTGTGGGAAGAATGCTTCTTTGTTCTTTATAGACCTTTAGCTTGTTCCCTTCCAAGGGCTCTTCACCTGGGTCTTATCCTCCCCCGGAGGTGTTTCTTCACTTGCTATTTTGACAATTCCCATTCTGTCAATATGTTGGTTCCATTCTCTCCCACGTGAAGCTATCCATTCAGTAATAGAGATGATTTGACAAGACTTTCTTATGTTCTCATTTCTTTCTCTGTCTAGAAGTGATTTATTAGTGATGTTTATTAATACCTGCATTTATGCGACTTCCAGCTGTTGTTGGGTACTTTTAGTTTCACTTGGTGCTTTGTGAGCTAATGTTAATATTGGTCTTACCACTGACATATCTATTATGGTTTCCACTATATATTTTTTTAGAACCACGTTTCACTACCCGTTTAGGTTGTACTCATATGTAATAATTACTCTAATATGTAAGGGATGAGTAAAGGTTTGAATTTAGAACAAGTGTACCCACATTTACATAGAGAGAGAGTGGAAAGCCATTTATGAAAAACTTATGACCATCCGTCACGCCGAAACTTAGTAAATTAGCTGAACCAAGTAATTGGAGTAAAGTGAACACCCACCAGAAGCGTGTTATGCATCCTCGTTAAAAGGGCGTCATAAGCAGGGGTAAGGGTAGAACCAGGAGGAAAGCTGGCTTAAGGGGTCAAGTAGTCCACCAGCACCACCAATATCATTGACCCACGAATTCATTAGACACCCCCCGCTATCCCCCTTTCCTAACATTCTAACAACAGTCATGGCCGCAGGCACCACAGAAACCGCCCCCCACCCCTTATCAAAAGCGTCCGCTCTTGCTCGTCGTAGACTGGTTTGTCGATGATGGAAAGATCGGGATTCGAATACCGGTCGAATGTGGTTGAGGGATAGTATTTTAAACATTTAGTATTTACGATCGTAAAAAATAACAGTAAATGTTAGGGCAGATGGTAAAAGATATCCCCTAACCTAAGTTGATATTTTTTAAGTGAACGTGAACGTGACACTAGCTGATTTATTTCTCAGTAGGAAGAAGGTAAATCATCTGAGGAAAGGCAGTGAGGGCTGCTAGAACACATTGGGAGAACATTCACGATAAAACCATCATACAGAGTGGACGTGTGTTAAACACTCGCTATAACACCAGCAAACAGAGTGGACGTGTGTTAAACACTCTAGATAACACCAGCAAACAGAGTGGACGTGTGTTAAACACTCGAGATAACACCAGCAAACAGAGTGGACGTGTGTTAAACACTCGAGATAACACCAGCAAACAGAGTGGACGTGTGTTAAACACTAGAGATAACACCAGCAAACAGAGTGGACGTGTGTTAAACACTAGCGATAACACCAGCAAACAGAGTGGACGTGTGTTAAACACTAGCGATAACACCAGCAAACAGAGTGGACGTGTGTTAAACACTAGCGATAACACCAGCAAACAGAGTGGACGTGTGTTAAACACTAGCGATAACACCAGCAAACAGAGTGGACGTGTGTTAAACACTAGCGATAACACCAGCAAACAGAGTGGACGTGTGTTAAACACTAGCGATAACACCAGCAAACAGAGTGGACGTGTGTTAAACACTAGCGATAACACCAGCAAACAGAGTGGACGTGTGTTAAACACTAGCGATAACACCAGCAAACAGAGTGGACGTGTGTTAAACACTAGCGATAACACCAGCAAACAGAGTGGACGTGTGTTAAACACTAGCGATAACACCAGCAAACAGAGTGGACGTGTGTTAAACACTAGCGATAACACCAGCAAACAGAGTGGACGTGTGTTAAACACTAGCGATAACACCAGCAAACAGAGTGGACGTGTGTTAAACACTAGCGATAACACCAGCAAACAGAGTGGACGTGTGTTAAACACTAGCGATAACACCAGCAAACAGAGTGGACGTGTGTTAAACACTAGCGATAACACCAGCAAACAGAGTGGACGTGTGTTAAACACTAGCGATAACACCAGCAAACAGAGTGGACGTGTGTTAAACACTAGCGATAACACCAGCAAACAGAGTGGACGTGTGTTAAACACTAGCGATAACACCAGCAAACAGAGTGGACGTGTGTTAAACACTAGCGATAACACCAGCAAACAGAGTGGACGTGTGTTAAACACTAGCGATAACACCAGCAAACAGAGTGGACGTGTGTTAAACACTAGCGATAACACCAGCAAACAGAGTGGACGTGTGTTAAACACTCGCTATAACACCAGCAAACAGAGTGGACGTGTGTTAAACACTCGAGCAGTCAAAATTTGGTGAAGAGCTAGTCACTCCAATTTAACTTACATTAATTATCTTATATTAATTATTGTATAGCCAAAATCAAAGTTTGGAATAAATTATACCTAAGTATTAATTTTTGATCTTAAACCTATGTTATTCTTCAGTTAAATTGAACCCAATCTAATAGTTGTTAGGAAACTTGAAACTATCTGGAGCTCGAACAGAATATATTTAAATATTTAAATCTAGCGCCGACATATAGACTGACGCTCGTGAATCCAGTGTGGTCATGCAGTATACTAACACAGTCAGGATACGAAATATGGATGTCAGGACGGATAAGACGGCGTGCCGTTAGACGATTTATTATTTTAATTAATAAAAATGCACGATGCTGGAGAATGAATCATTTTTAAACAATGAGGTACAAAATTGTTTTTTTTTAAAACGCAAAAAGGCCGCACCTAATATCTAAAAAGTCAGCAGGCTAAAGGACACAGGCTCCCCATCCCAGCCTTAAACCATTTTATTGTAATAAAATGCAGTTATATTGTACTAAATTGCAGTTATATTTAATTTAAATACTACTTTTCGCATATGAACCCGATTAGTTTTATTCAAATGCCGTTTGAGTTTGACGCGGGAATAAAATATGATAAAATTGGTGATATTTTTTTTTTTCACTGTTAAAATAAATCAACCAAATTTGACATTGATGCGTTTTCCTTCTTTCTGGATATTCATCTCCCTCTATTATATATATATTCTATAAATGTTTAATGTGTTTATAAATATGTCGAAGCTCTCATCAAGATGAAATGGATGGAATAAACGAAGCGGAATTCTATTCAACGTTGATATGTTTTTAAACTTTGAACGTTAAGAAATTGTTTGTTTGTCTTCTGTTAAGATTTTATAAGGATAGAAATTCCATCTTAAAGGAGGAGTTTGCAAAATTTTCCAAGTTTTCCTCACAGCGGTAATTGACTTCATTTGATAACGGTACAACAGATTCTCGGTAAGTTCCTTACCATTAAAACGGGAACAAGTTTGTGTCTGTAGTATGTGCTACTTATTTGAAACCATCATAGCACATTATATATTTTTTTCTTATACGGAATTTAGGTGGCTACGCGGTCAGAGACGTCAGGCATGAAATATATAGGTTTTGTTCCTCACACTACCTCTACTATCCCTCCGAGATTTTCGCGTATCAATTTCATGAATGTATGAGAAAGGTATTATATAGAGGAAATGTACCTGCATTCGTATGTAGGAAGAGTACTACACCACCTTCATTACACGCACCTAGGATTTGTACCCAGACCTCTCCGTCATTGTCAAACCAAACTAGATGAGTTTTGGTATCAATTCCGTGTGCACCACCGATGCAAGTAATCGATTAGATTGACGAGGAATTCTAGGTTCAAATCCCGGCCGAATCAACTGTGGAGTTTTTTTTCAACTACGATTAATCACTAGTTTTTCTCATGCTCTTCTCACCCTAATTTAGATGCATTTCTTCTAAAATACCGGCTCATCGACAATCTTTACTAGCAAGTCGTTTATATCCGTGGTATGTAAAAGTACTAATTTAATATGCACGCATTGGTGACCAAGTGTTCTAAAGGCTCAAACTGTATTTAGTTGCCTTTGATGCAAAGGTCTTGGTTTCTAATCCTTCATTTATTTTTATACCACCGCGTCTTACTACCTGTTCAGGTTATACGCATATATGATAACTACTCTAATGAGACAGGGATGAGTAAGGCAGCATTTTTAGAAGTAAAATAACCACATCTGCGAGGAAGGGGAGTGAGAGACCCTTTAAGGATAAATCACCCTCAGTAGACCCAACTGGTATTCGAACCCGGTAATAATCAGGTCAGTCTAGTACGATAGTGACGCCTTAGACCATTCGGCCACTGAAGCAGCTCTATTATTCTTGCTGCAGGGATTGTTTATATATCTACACATACTATTACAAACACTTCCCAACGCGAATTCGGGTGCATATTTTTTAAATTTACAATAATCACTCTCTACTATTTATTTATTTAGCACCACGTCGTTTTAACAATTCGAATTATACGCTCAAGTACTAATGAATTAGGAATAGGGAAGGTTGAATTTTGAGGAAGTGAACCCTCATTTGCGTGGAGAGAGAGTGGAAAACCATTTAGGAAAAACCACTCCCCCCAGTTCACCCGACCGAGATTCGAAACTCAATCTCCTCGTCTTTGCCAGTCAATCTCAACACGAACCAGCGCGTTAGTCAACTATGCCAACGAGGCGGGTCTCATTCTCTACTCCTACTCCGATTTCTCTATTCCTACCCTTATTTGTGATGTGGCACTAATGCATACACCCAACTTATTTGTTGCTGATGAATTTTACCTTTTTATTCCAGCGTGGTCTATATTATATAGGAAGAGAGTATACGATTGATTAGGGACATCGGATCATGAAACTCGTCCGTCCACGCTTTATACACTGCCGCTTTTTGTAATTTACCGACGGAAAAATTAAATTATTTTTTAAAATGTCCCTGTTGTTGCATAGGGCTAAAAAAAATAGCTTCTCTATATTTACTGATTGATATCTAATTACAATCCTCTTTTAATCCTGTCCCAGCACCCATGTGGTTAGAAAGGCTAACTTACAGTTATAAGAAGAATGTTTTACTCGCAGATAATACGTATTTAATACAATGTTAGGGATCTTTCAGATTTAATTGTTGGCACTTCAGTTGGGTTGTTATCCGCATCTGTGGGCACGTGAGCAGAATGTCAGGTTCATCTCTCTTTTTTTTAGCACCACGTCTTACAAACTGTTCCTGTTATACGCTTATCATGTACTAATTACACTAGTGAGTTTAGGACGAGAAAGGTTGGATTTAGAGGAAGTAAGCCCACATTTACGTGGAGAGAAAGTGTAAAACCATTTAGGAATAAACCACACTCCACACACCCGACAAGGATTCGAACCTCAATCTCCCTGTCATCGGCTACCAAAGCAGGTTTAATCGATTCTTGGTTGTCAATGATGATGGTGTTGCGGTTCGAATCTAGGCAGGGTTTACTGTGAATAGTTTTTACCTCCATCAATATATTTTCGCCTACTCTTCGGATGAATTGTGATGAATTTCTTAGACCTTTAACCTACTCCCAATAGTTTGTGTAATCTACTTATAGCTTTATCTGGCAATATGTTACGTACTCCTAGAAATTATAAAACATTCTTTTTGGGATTTTATTTTATATATGTTGTTTTGGGTTAGTTAATAAAAAAGTTGTGTTGAACTTGACATGTGCTTAAAAGTGCTTTATTGATATTTAACTACCCATCCCTCATGGCGTTACCTGTGACACATTGTGGTATAA
>CABFWB010003350.1:0-18351 GCA_902151455.1 Timema bartmani
GGCAAGGAAACCAATCTTCCTTTCACCCACCCACCCCTTCCTGTCATTTGCTCTGCATTCCTCAGGGTGTCAAGTGCGACCACTCATTGCTTTTGGGGGAGATATTTAGGAGGGTTACACCCTCATCAATTCCTCTCATGAGGGGAGGGAATATAGGAGGTTTAGGTTACACCACCTACAGAAAATTTGTACATTTATTACTCTCAATTATTTTGATGAAAATCTTGATTAATATTAATGTTAGTACTATAAAAACAAGGCTGAGTTATTTTTAAATACCGATTAGATGACAATTTAGTGACTATCAACAGCTTAAGCAGGCTAACATAAATTGACATATTGGGAATTATAATATTTTTTTAAATTCTCCTGGAGATAGGATGAAAACTACCCGAGAAATCTGGTCCTCACTAAACCACTGTCTTCCAGTTAAAAGTCAGGGATGCTAACTGCTATTATAGCTTATCTAGTTTGAAATAGATCGATTATAATGCTCTCACCCGTCTTGAAATATTCTTATTAATTTATTCATATACATTGAGTCTTAGTCCGATCCAAGGAGAGCACATAAGCACAATTTAAATATTGCCTGCCCTCGTAATCGGAATAACAGCCATTCCAGATCTCTCGTCACTTACCTTAGAGACTACAGCGTTCGGTGGTTGAATCTGTTACCAGCGTCAGGTCTACCGTAGATCAGATGTGCTATTACTTCAATATTAATAAAAGCCTTAACGATTACATCCATCCTCTTTCACTGAGCTTCAATGATCTGAAAATCTTAAAGGAGAGATGTAAACACCTTGTCGCCATTATTTGTTTGAGCTTTATTTTCAGTATCACTCACCAGATAGTTAAAATCATTTTAAGGCTATCTTAATTATTTACTAACTACTTCTGACCGTATTCTCTACATAAGGAGTTAAAGGAATTTACATTAATTTTGGTCCCTGCGACCGCACTGCCCTCATCGTTACCAAAACACACTATTTTAGCTCTTTATGTAAATATATAATAGGTCATAGTTATCAACTGTTGACCTCGGTGAGTGCTCTCCTTAGGACCAGATGATCTTGAATTCAAACCCAGCAGAGGTCAATGGATTTTTCTTGAGAAATAAAAATCCGTAGCACAACTTCCTTTGGAGGGGAAGTAAAGCCGTTGGTCCCATGTCGACTGTGACATGTAAAAGAACCCTGGAAGTTATGTGAAAATACCTTTCCCAGTGAAATTGGTAGGCCCTTTAGCACTCACTCATACCAGATGCTGCGGGCGGCACTAACCAGCCGATGCTCAGAGCCAGGTAAAAAGAAATCACATCAAACCAACCTTCGTGTTGTATGACTTAACAAGAAAGGTATCGTCTACAACAACCCATCCCTTCCTCTGTGGAAAATATATCGGGAAATTTCTATCTCTAGGTGCATAACGATTCCCCCTTACTTGACCTAGCTTCTCATTTGTAGGCGTTGTCACCTTCACTTGTTTCCTTCTAGCACTGACCACTTTCTATCAAACAGAGAAAACCACACATGTACAAGTTTCTAAATCCGTACCACGCGCGGCCGAAGTAGACGAGAACTTTTGTGTGCTCTCAGGCCAGCACGCATGCCCCGACACATCTTCATTCTTAAAAAACAAAAAAACACCTTTTCTGACCGTGTCGCATAACTTGTCTTCTGTGTCGGCTCATCAGTTGCTAGTGAGGAGTTGCTAGGATCATTCCTTCGCTTTTTTTAATTATTATCTCGAAGACTACAAACAAAATAAAATCATCTAATATTTGCCGAGTGTTTACCATATTGGAACAGTTCTTGAACGCAACAATACCTTTCGTTGGTTAGATCTGTTTTTAATTTCTGTGGATGTTTTGTGTTTTTGTTTCGTATTCACCTTTGTGGTCATCGAGTTTTCCTTCATGTACATTGTATGTGTACCATAGACTTTCAAAACTGACACGTCAGTGTAAATATTTGAGTTGTTTTTTACTATACGCAGAAGATGCAGCACTGTTTATTGTTCTACGGCATTTTCATTTGTTTACGTTCGTCATTGTTAAGATGGAACCATTTTGATGAATACGTCGACACGTTCTGAATAGTTGATTCCAAGCTATTTTTACACTCGATTGTGAGTCGATAATTTTCTTTTGGGGAGTTTTATTTTGATGAATACAGTGCTACTTGGTGAACAGTGTCGTTTATTGAAGTCCTCCCCTCAGTCTCTCGTCAAGTATTATCGGTTGTTTTGAAGTGGATCTTGAAGGTTGGTATCGTTCGAAAGGGGGCGAAAGGGGGGGAGTTGGAAGCCACGTCTCCCTCGACCTATACTCTTCACTTCTGGTGCAATTTTTAGCCGTGAGTTGGCGCCACTGCGATCCTTGAAGAAATGAGCTAAATTTAAAGTTAAGAAAAAAACACAATCTCTAAACGCGGGCTCTCTGGCTGTTCGTTAAGACAGTCGGAAAACGTTTTATCCGTGTCGCGGAAATGCTAGCGGGTGTTGGTCGGTTTAGTGTTTAATTTGTACCCCAAATTATGGGAGTTTGAAGGTGTTTCTTAATCATATGTGTGAATGTGTTTGAACAGTTTTTCTTGTTCTGTGCCAGTAGATGTCATTTGTTCTCGTTGTGTCCAAACGTCAGGGCACGCTCATGAATAGTTTGTGGCACGTCTGGTGGTTTCCGACAACACATTTAAGGGTGAGTACACAATTCATTATTTAATTTTGATTAATATGTTTTTAAGTTTGTTTACTTGTTGTGCCAATGCTAAGGGTGTGCGAAGTTCAATTTTTAAATGCAAATCGAAGTAGAAGTGAATCTTGAAACATGTGAAACCATTTTGGAGTCGAAGATAATGTTTTTATTGCTGTCACATAGCACTACTTTTAATGTATAAGTCATCCATAAAGTCCATCTACGTAAAAAGAAAGGCTTGGAGAAAAAAAACAAGGTACTCACTATTATCCAATATTAACATATATGAATATATAAACTTTTACGTTATAGATGTAATTTAATCATTAGTTTGTGCTAAAATACTTTTCAAAAAATTATTACATGTTTAAATATTTCATATCTAGTGAGCTATTTAAAATGTTTTCATAATATATCGAAGTTTTCTTGGTGCTTCAACATATTTTGAAGTTACGAAGGTTATTGCGGATGTCTAAGTTGAAGTGAAGTAGGTTTTACCTTCGAATTGGATGTTTAAAACACCCCTATTAATTCGACAGCATACAATCACATGACTTGACGTGTGAACATATGTTAAATGTAGATACAGTAATTATTTTAGTGGTCAGATAAGGTTATTTTTATGAAAATTGAACATTAGTTAAAATTTAAAGATATGTTCTTAGAAAATATCTGCATTATTTTGTTCCACAAAAATAGGTTTCAACGCAAAAATTATTTAATAATGTTAGTTTTTTTTGCTTTGAGTTAACCTTGTTTGAAACAATACACACAAAAACTTATTAGTTATTATAAAAATCCTGGAGCTCTCACTAGTTATAGTTTATAATATATTCTATATTTAAGTATTTTCCTTCAAATATACATTTCGTAATGTTAATGTTCCCTTTCTCTTGTTATTCATAAGCTATAAATACATTTTACCTGGATCACACGTGAAGTTTGTAAATGTTTTAACTGAGCTAAAATACCGAGTCCTATATTCATTTTAAAAGCATAAATTTCATAAAAACTATAAATTATGTTTGAAGGTTTTCCATCAACATCCCAAAATGTCTTCTTAGGTTATGTAACTAAAAAAACACCATTAGGCCCCAACGACTAGGGAAAAGTGTTTTAATTGATTAATCAACTAATTGAAGAGCTAAGAATTTTGGGTGTCCAAAAAAGGATGAGGCTACTGGGGAATGTAGGAGATCACATAATGATGAGTTACATACCCTGTACTCATCACAAGACATTGTTAGAGTAACAACTCTCATATATTACTGTGGGTAGAAAATGCAACACTGAATGGAAGAAACTAAAGCCACGTCAAAGGTAGTGACTGGCAAACCCAATGGGAAGAGAAGATTGGGAATACCTAGAAGCAGATTAGAATGCACTTGAAGAAGAAAGGGTGTAAGAAGGGGGAATGGATATAACTAGCGCAAGATAGGAATAGGTTGCTATGCTTACTTTTGTAAGAGTGAAAATAAATTTCGAGTTCCTAATGCCACATAATAGGTAAGAAAGTACGTAATTATATTATCATAAATATTGTATCAGCATTCTTTCTGTCTGTCAAAAGGGACAACTGCACTACATATTAATAAAAATATGAATACATAGGAGTAATTTGAGTCAGATATATATATACCAGATATATATAGCCTAATTTCACGCGAAAGGAACTTTTCTTAGGTTTATAAATGTTGCTTAGATAATTAACATCAATCATGTGACCTGCAACTGTCACGTTTTATAGATAATATCCTTGCCTTCAAAATAATATTAAACTCTAAGTAGAATGCTCTCTCTGTAAAAATAAAATGTTGGCATTTTCTAATAGTTGTTCCTTCCAAAATCCTACAGTTCATCTAGCAATCCTAATATAATAATTTCTTTTAACTTTCAGAATCTACCTGCAATACAAATGCACGTTGTAAATGACATAGTCCATATCTACGTTAAAGCCCTTCATTTTCATGCTGATGTTGATTTACATTTTTCTCCTCATATTATGCAATACAAGGGATAGTACTTATTCAAAATAAAACAAAATATTAGTTTGTATGATATATACGTTGATGCATTACGTTATACTTCCCAACCAAACTAGTCGCATATTTACACTAATGTGTTAGTAATATAAAATTTATAATTTTATAAGAAGTTCTACCCAAATTTGCCTGGTAGTGGACAAGTGGTGATAGTGGACAAAACAGTTAGGAAGAAATATTTCAGTATACTGACCCGGGATTCAAACTCAGACATCACATCTCAAACATCACCAAAATATCGGAGAAGAATATAGGGAAGCCTTCATCCGTAGACCTACCGGTGAGGAATATATGACAACAGATTAGGAAAGTAAATGTTTTTAGAAACTCCATATAGTGGGAGTGTACGGAACACGAGAACAGGTAAGTGTGTTTACAGTTTTTACATCAACACATTTTATTGGTCAAAATAAATAAAAGATTGATTAAGTATAAACAGAGAAATTAATTATCTTCACGTGGTGATATCTATAGTTGTTGAGTATCTGTTGAGGGTGTCCTGTAATTTAATGACAACTTTTTCTCTTCATTTAAAAGATTTTCTCATCTAATGAAGCTATGCTCATAACAGATATTGAAGAGTTGTCAATATCAACACGTGAAGAAAATTAAATTCCATATTCATGCTGAAGCAATATTTTATTTATTTTGGCCAAAAAGGTTTTGATATAAAAACTGTAAAAACCCTTTCCTTTTCTCGCGCCCCTTAAACTCCCACCTTAATGCCAATATTCTGGGTCCAGCCATGCTTAAAAGGCTTAAAGAAATGCTAGATAAATGTTCTCTGAGCGATTTAATTCATGAACATTAGAACCTCCTATATGTGATGTTAAATGAGGGTTACTGTCGTCCCCTACTCAGGACACGAAGCGGGCTGCTTTGGAATCAGAACCCCTTGCGTTGGCCGTTACGTACTAGCACATGCGCCTTCCATGGGGCCATCCACTCCCCCCTAACATATCCTAGCAATGGTCTGCTTGCTCTCAAGTGCTGGGATACTACATACGGCAAGCCCCTGCTGCAGGCGACAGATAACAGCTAACTACCGCCTGCCTGGCCTCTGTTCTTCTCCTGGTGACTACTACATGTCTCTTAGGGTGAGAGGGAGACATTCTCTAATATACATCTCCTGTCTGGTGACTACTACATGTCTCTTAGGGTGAGAAGGAGACATTCTCTAATAGACATCTCCTGTCTGGTGACTACTACATGTCTCTTAGGGTGAGAGGGAGACATTCTCTAATAGACATCTCCTGTCTGGTGATTACTACATGTCTCTTAGGGTGAGAGGGAGACATTCTCTAATAGACATCTCCTGTCTGGTGACTACTACATGTCTCTTAGGGTGAGAGGGAGACATTCTCTAATAGACATCTCCTGTCTGGTGATTACTACATGTCTCTTGGTGTGAGAGTGAGACATTCTCTAATATACATCTCCTGTCTGGTGATTACTACATGTCTCTTGGTGTGAGAGGGAGACATTCTCTAATAGACATCTCCTGTCTGGTGATTACTAAATGTCTCTTAGGGTGAGAGGGAGACATTCTCTAATAGACATCTCCTGTCTGGTGACTACTACATGTCTCTTAGGGTGAGAGGGAGACATTCTCTAATAGACATCTCCTGTCTGGTGACTACTACATGTCTCTTAGGGTGTGCGGGAGACATTCTCTAATAGACATCTCCTGTCTTGTGACTACTACATGTCTCTTAGGGTGAGAGGGAGACATTCTCTAATAGACATCTCCTGTCTGGTGATTACTACATATCTCTTAGTGTGAGAGTGAGACATTCTCTAATATACATCTCCTGTCTGCTGACTACTACATGTCTCTTAGGGTGAGAGGGAGACATTCTCTAATATACATCTCCTGTCTGGTGACTACTACATGTCTCTTAGGGTGAGAGGGAGACATTCTCTAATAGACATTTCCTGTCTGGTGACTACTACATGTCTCTTGGTGTGAGAGGGAGACATTCTCTAATAAACATCTCTTGTCGGGTTAATACTATCGGTCTAGGACAACTGGGCGGTGGCAAGACTGGGCTCCAAGACAATAGCACGCCAATGTAAAAACTTAATGATTGGTTTTTTACGTAAATATTCATTTTTGGAGTTGTTTAAGAAATCATAACATAGGAATCTTAATTTGTTTGTATTTATAAAGTTAGACTACTTGATATTTTAAAATAAAAAACTAAACACATAAAAAACATGAAAATACCCAACCTAACCTAATTTTAGTTTTTTTCCATTAGAATGCAATTTTTTTTATAACTAAAACACACATTTTTAAGGCCGCGTTAACTTAATAAATACATACAAATTAAGGTTCCTCTGTAATTTTCCTTTTAAACAACTCCATAAATGAATATTTACGTAAAAAACAATCATTAAAAAGAGATCCATTCGACATCTATTAAAGTTACTGGCCCTGTTTATAAGTCAATGAATATTCTCTACAGCTGTCACATATATTATCAATACTTACAAATTAAGACTAATAATATAGAAGAATGTTATCAATTTTCGCTGCAGAATATGTTTTCATAAAAGCCTTTCCTCTAAAGATTGGCGTGTATATTTTAATGTTGTTTCTATTTCTTACCTTGGGGGACAGTTCAATATACGGCCGTAAGGCTCTTCAATGGAATATAAAGACGGAATTGGCAGATATTCCGCACTACTGCCCTTCATGTTAACCAGTATTATCAATACTATCTCGGACATTGCGTGAGTGTTTCATTGCAGGATTCCCTGGCCGAGGTGATATACACCTTACACACACAGACACAGTACAAACATTTACGTCTGCTCCGATCTACTTTGAGGTCAATACACAAACTTCAGATAGGTCGTCTTGTCTTCTTTACCTCATCCTCGTCGTATTTTTAGTCATTTGCCTCTACTTTTATTCAATATTTCTTTCTTTGCTCCTCTGTTCCTACATTGAAGTCATTTTATATTCTATTTTAATTTATCCTTACAATCTTCCTTGTTTTGATCACAGGCGATGCTTCTGTGCTAAATTCAGTACAAGTGAACTATTATCGTGTGGACGGAATGTTTTTATCAAAACAAGTGGCTGTCGTGGACATTTTTGCGTAGTTTGGTCCTAGCTTTCAGTGATGATTAAATGAAGACGCATTCGCAGACGTTATTGATACAAGTTTTCTAGCAATTGGAACTGATTTCTTTGTCTTTAAAACCAAATTAAAACGAAATAACTTTGTTTGAATCAAAAACTATATATATATTCGTTACTCAACAAATATCCTGGTTTATTTCAAAATGTACGTCCAACCTTTTATACACATACATGCCACTTTCTAAACCAAGAATGAAAACATGGACTTTGTGATTGCGCTCCGGTTATTTCATAGTATCTACTACGCTGACTACTTGTGATAGTTGTCCTAAATAAATCAGTACAAGACTATCTATCTAAATATGGTCCGCTTCAGTGGCTACATGGTCTAAGGCTCGGTGGTTCGCAAAGGATGTGCCGTGGCACATCACTATGCCACGAAATTCACAGATTGTTCTACGAAGTTCTCACCGTTTGGTTATTGTTGACAAAAGAATAATAATGAAAAGTAGTTTAGTTGAATTATATTTTTTTTAAAGAAATAAGAGAAATATATCCAAAAGCTATAATTATTTTCCAGATAATTTAAAGACTTGCAATCAAAGAGTTGAGTAATTAATGGGGGACTTGAGCTGGTCGTTTTTTACAAAATATTTCATTTTATGGTCAAAAAGAGGTCAAACGCACACGTACTCCTGTTCAACTGTGATAAGTCTCTGTACATATGAACGGCCGAGCCTCTCATACTGTTATCAACTCACACGTTTAGTGTGCCACGAGGACTCACCACAAGGTATAGTATGCTGCGAGGACTCACGACAAGGTATAGTGTGCCACGATGACTCACCACAAGGTATAGTGTGCCACGAGGACTCACCACAAGATATAGTGTGCCGCGAGGACTCACCACAAGGTATAGTGTGCCACGAGAACTCACCACAACGTATAGTTTGCCACGAGGACTCACCACAAGGTATAGTGTGCCGCGTGGACTCACCACAAGGTATAGTGTGCCACGAGGACTCACCAAAAGGTACAGTGTGCCACGAGGACTCACCACAACGTATAGTGTGCCGCGAGGACTCACCACAAGATATAGTATGCTGCGAGGACTCACGACAAGGTATAGTGTGCCACGAGGACTCACCAAAAGGTATAGTGTTTCACGAGGACTCACCACAAGATATAGTGTGCCACGAGGACTCACGACAAGGTATAGTGTGCCACGAGGACTCACCACAAGGTATAGTGTGCTACGAGGACTCACCACAAGGTATAGTGTACCAAGAGGACTCACCACAATGTATAGTGTACCAAGAGGACTCACCACAAGGTATAGTGTACCAAGAGGACTCACCACAAGGTATACTGTACCAAGATGACTCACCACAAGGTATAGTGTACCGCGAACAAAAAAGGTTGGGAGCCACTGGTCTAAAGTGTTTTCCAATAGACTGGACTTACGAGGACGGGAAGATCGGTAAGATATTATGGTGATAAAAAAGTATGAACACATCGTTCATTGTTTTTTTCCCTCTGTTTTTTTTCTACAATTTCCTTTACTTCCTTGTTTCTGATATCTTTCGCTGGCGTCTTTTTCTCTCTCTCTCTCTCTCTCTCTTCATGTTTCTTACATAACTACATTTTCCTTCTTTAAATCTGTTTCGTATTTTTCCTCCCATACATCTCCTTTGTAGAATCTCCCTTGAAAGGTGTAAGGAAACGGAGATGATGAAGTCAGTGTAGGGAGGAGTTTGTGGAAACATAAACTGAGACTCGACATATTTCACATCTCGTGCGCTCTATAAATACCCACCACCTTTCTGGTGGGGAACATCTACCTTGGTCGAATGGGATCACCTCCTCTTCTGTCTGCTGCCCTGTTGTAAATATTTACATGGAGGGCGTCGTGCGCATTGTTATGAACTGTAATAAACAAGACATACGGAAAGGGTGAAGGGGGGATATGGAAACGAGATGAGTATTCAATAGAACATTCAGCTCAATGGGATAAAATAATAGATTTACATCCAATACCGTTTCCAGCCTGTGGCCTGGGTTCATATATTTTCCACTACCAGCTTCATATGCCTTATAATCTAGGGTAGACACAACATCCAGTACCCAACCATTAATTTATCAATGTGAAAGTGTAAACCCTCATTTCACCAATGATATATTTTCGGCCATGCCGAGAATCGAGCCCGGGACCCTTAGTTCAGTATACAGAAACGCTACCGTTAATCTCAATTTTCTAGACAGGAACCGCTACTTCTTTATTCAAGTAACTCGTCAATTGTCCTTACGAGGCTGAGTTGAACACATTCCAGACTCACTGCAGCTTCACAGAAAAACCCAGGACTTCTGGATCCAAACGAGGAATTATTTAAAAATACATAATTAAAATATATCTTGAGGAGTTCCCTGTGGCCGAATGACTAGGGAGGCTAACTACAAGTCTAGGGTCGTAGGATGCCCTGGTTCAATTACTCTTTGAACTATTTAAATGCGTATAGCCCGAACGGGTAGTAAGAGACGGTGCTAATAATAATAATAATAATAATAATAATAATAATAATAATAATAATAATAATAATAATAATAATAATAATAATAAACTATTTAAAATATAAGAACCCGCGTGATTCATTGCATGATCTAACTTGTAGCTCTTGTTTTAGACTGTAACTGGGAGATCAGGCTTCTAATCCAGTGCGTATAGCCCGAACGGGTAGTAAGACGCGGTGCTAATAATAATAATTTCTAATCCAGGTCGGGTGCAGAGGATAATTTCACTTAATTGTTCTCCTACTCTCCATCTAAGTAGATGTAGGTACATTCCCTCTATAATTATACTTTTCTCACTATTTTCTCAATAGCGTAATTAATGTATATGTAAAATCCGACCAAGTACTAAGACGCTTTTAAAATAAATTAAATGGAGTTCTTTAGTAGCTGGTTTCAAATTTTAAAAACAATAAAAATTCACTCTTCAAATATTATCTAGCCTCAAAAATTATCACAACATTTCTTTTTCACGCATGAACAAGTAAATTATTAACATACACAAACACACGCATTTTAATGTGGGGAGTAGACCATGTTTTGTGTGACCTCAAGCCATAAAAAGTAGATTTTTAATCGTCTTTGTCTATTTGAAAATTAGATCATGTATACAATTTTATTTATATTTAATATATATATAAATAATGTATTCACATAAAAATCTCGTAAAATTTAAACATAATTGATGAATTGAGTAATGAGAAATATATTTGGGACAAAGATGCTTCAACAAACAGGAGAACGGGACAGATTACATAGTGAAGAACTTCATTGTTTGTACAAACATAACAAGGACAATCAAGGCCAGTGGGGTTGGGTGCGCGCGTGGGTGATGGCAGGCGTGTACACATAACTTTAGTTGAGAAACCTGAAGATACATGCTCCCTTAATAGGATGAGATGTAAATGAGTTCGGGGGTCAGAATAGTGTTGAATGGTGAGCTTACGTTCTGGCAGCAGTGAACATTCTAGTTCATTAAGATCAGAGAGTTAATTAAGTGTAGAATTAAACGAAACATTGCCACTAAAGCAATATTTTGATTATTTAGGTAAAACACAATTTGAGTTATAAAAACTGCATGTATTCGTATCTCAGCTCATGTTGTTTTTCCCCTTTCACGCGCAGAGATTTATTCGCATGTGTCGAGCAGGTGTAAGGACCAGCTTATTCTTTGGTTGGCCCAACTGCAAGATGGGAATAGATTGGCGGTGATTGGCGCGTTTGAACCGCAGTTTGGTCGACCTAGTTTCAACTACTGTAAATAATCACACCACACTCGGTCTTGCCTGCGTGTAAACCTTTAATACAGTCCAGTTTTCATATGAAGGTCCTTCCTTATATGTCAGACAAAAAAGTTACTAGATTTTCTTTCAAGTATTTATGCGTCAAGTCAGTCATGTGATCTGCAACTGTCAATTTTGATAGTTACTATCGATAAAAAATAATATTGATGATATTTACCGCAAAGATATATTTGTATTTTATAAAATACTCTTCCTATGAAGATTTAACTATAGGCCTAGACATAGTAGGTCCACGGTCACCTTTTTTTACAGTTTTAAATACATTACAAAAATAATAGTTTAGTTTGTATTCATCCACTTCACAAATTAATATTGTTTGCTATTTTGACAGTTGAAATCGATTTACATCACTTGGCAAGAAATGTTCAAACGTATTTGGGAAATATATAAATGAGAAAATATTTTTAGTATAACATTTTCAACTGTTAGAAAAATCTAACGTTACTGTTAAAAGAGAGTAAAAAGGCTTTAATTTATACGATTGTGCCTACCTTCGTAGTGGAATGAATAATATCAGCTTAAATCATTCACTTAATGTTCACGTAACGTAGCCTAAAGTAAAGGTTTGCTTTGTGTTTTTAAATGGAAGTCATCGCATTGGAAAGTACTCATTTTAGGACCTGATGTCCACGGGTTCAAACCCAGCCGGGGTCGACAGATATTTATCGAGCGATAAAACTCCGTAGCTCGACTTCCTCCGGAGGGGAAGTAAAGCCGTCGCGTCGATCCCATGTCAATTGTGACGTGTAAAAGAGCCCTGAAAGGTATGTGACAGTACCTTTCCCGGTAAAATCGGTAGGCCCTTTCACTCTTGATCATAGAAATTTTCGTGTGCTGATATAATAAGTCGGTTCAAAATGGGAACGTTAAATAGCTCAAATAAATGAAAAACAACTTAACGTTCACCTAGCTTAAGTGTTGTCCAGGGTTGAACTTCCACGTTTCGTCAACATTAAGTTAATTGTACCACGTGTTAGACCCAGCCAATCATTTGGTGAGCCACGTCAACCGGACTAGTTAATGTGTTACTTCATTTGTTGGTGACCTGGTGGTATAGGGGTAAGGTGTCGGACTTCTGTGCTAGGGGTCCGGGGTTCAATCCTCGGTCCCGGCACAGATTTATCTGATTGCCAAACCCTTCCTTCACCTCTGACAAGACGTGTATTAATCACAACCTGTGAATGTGAGGAATGCCAGGCCTCCACCGTGGTTCGGATTCCACGTTAAACTGTAGGTCCTCCATTTCATCTCACAATCACCCTACCATTACACATTAGCGTAAGTGCGTATAACCCGAACGGGTAGTAAGACGCGGTGCCAATAATAATAATAATAATACTTCATTTGTTCATGGAATGCAGGCGACTTCTTCGATATATTTTTGTCCACGTCTTGCGGACTTTAAAAAGTCGTAGCCTCTTGTTCCACTTTATTCTGTACATCCAGTAAAACTTCTATTGTAAGTACTTGCAGCCTCATCAGACCTAAATGGTTGGGTTTCATTTTAGTGAACGATTTGTTTTCAAACAGTTCAAATACACAGTCTCTGGTTTGCTGGAGTTGTTACTTTACGTTGCGTGAATCTGATCACACACTAGTTTCTTTTCACTAAGTGAACGCAACAAACGTTGAGAAAAAACAATTATATTAAAGTTTGGTTCGCTTCGATGGCCATGTGTGCTAAGGTGTCAAACTCATCTGGTCTGATTGCAGTGATTTGGGTGTTCGAATACCTTCTAGATATAATGGGGATGGTGTTTCATAAATGGTGTCCCGTTTTTCCTTTTTTGATCATACAGATACAGACTCCTACCTCATTAGTGTAATTAGTTGCCCATAGTCTGAAAGGGTAACAAAACGCGTTTCCGATATTTTGTATGGCTATGTTATAATTTACTCTTATCTTCAGTCCGTAGACTACTCGAACATAAATATATTCAATCTGAACGTGTCGCTTTCCCTATTTCAGCTCATTATTTTTCTACGCTGGCTGTTCTTTGCTCCTGGGTATAAAACAAACCTAAACACACCACGCTATGTGCCATTAAATCTTCATCGCCCAAAGGACCGGGAAATCATCTTTTACGAGTTTGACTGCTCGTGCCCACAAACGACTTCAAACACAATTTGTGAACACCATTTAATTTTTATTATGTCATTCAAGTGGACACTTAACATTACTTACACAGTTAGCAGCCGAGTAGAACTATACTGGAGCAAAACGGCTTAGCCGCGATATAAGTCCTATTTTCACAGGAACGGCCTATTAGAAAATAATAACCTAGTTTCTTGCGGCCAAAATTAATTTTATTTTACTATTTTTATTATGTTATTTCATAGGTTTAGATAATATTTATCAAAAATGACAGCTTTAGGCCATAAGATTTGGCGTATTAATACATGAAAGTAGACATAGTAACTTTTTTTAGCTGACATATAAGGTTCTACTTATGAAAATTTAAGAAGGTTATCAATCACTGCGTGAGTGGGTTCCATAAGTTATTAAACCATTTTTCTCTCATGATGGATGAAAGAAGACATGTTTTTTTAATACATTATCACTCCTTTAGTACAAACTCATCATCAACTGTTTCCAGCCTGTGGACGGGTCAGTTTAGTAAAATACCTCCATCTTCCTCTCTCCTTCCACTATTAATCCTCCTTTAATTGCTTCGATTACTCTCCTATTAGCTGCACACTTTGTGCTATCTCGGCGGTGAGATGAAGATTGAGTAGAAGATGCTGCGTGGAAACCACTAGATGGCTCCTTGTATTGCGTGAAATCTGCCGAACGAAGGGTTTTGAAATTTTAAAATCAGTAGCCCCTGTACACAAACACATGCACTTCAAAACTGGAATTTTAAATTTTTGATTAGAGTTTTTGTCTTATATTTAACTGTTTCGGAAGAAATAAAATGAAGTTTTTTTCTGTCTGTTTTTGAAACAAATAAAAGCGTTTCCCGGGGTAGCCACACAATGAATTACGTATCAACCCCGGGCAAAGCCGGGTACTTCTGCTAGTATACAAGCAAAATATGATATGTATTTATGTATTTGTGTTTCTGTAGACGAGAAGATTAAAACCAGACATCTATAATGAACTTGGGGGAATCTGAGGGTGTGTACCTTGGGCGTATTTATTTATTGTGAGACTCACTTCCTAGCCCACGTGACCAACAGTGAGCCGAAAAAACTAAATTTATAATTTTCTTTTATAATACATACCAAAAGTTTCATTCTAATTTATAGGCCTATACCAAAAATAAACATGCGAAAAAGTTAATCATATCTAGTGTTTATGATTTTACACAAAACCATCTTGTTAAACAAAATATTACCATCACAACATGTCCTCTACATCGGCGTTGGAATAATTTTTAAATGAGGAAATGCTTGACACAATCTTTCACTTCCAAAAGCGGCGAAGGATATCTTCAAATGAACCCCCGTAAATATGTGTGATAAATATGGTGGTTTGGATAAATCAGCCATGGCTATTGCTTTAGCTGTTTTTAAGATGTTGAAGTGATAGCAGCAGAGAATTGCTTAAGAGTAGTCATTGAGAAAATAAATCTATAAAAAAATGCACAATATTCTCCTGGAAGAATTTCAAACCTCGTCAAAAGTTATCAAAAGTATCTTCTATAAGTCAAGAAGAGAAAAAAGAGCACCACTATTATAATAATATCTCTCTTATTGAAGTACGTAGTAAAAAGACCGCAAAGGAGGCCAAGGAGGAGATGATAACATGAAGTGTGCAAGTGAAATGAGAAGAATGGTAGCAATGAAGGAGGAAGAGTGGTGGAAGGATAGAGGACGATAGAGGCATTTTACTAAACTGACCCGGCCACAGGTTGATGATTATCTCTCTTATTGAATAACTAGAATCAATGGTTTTTCTTTTGAAAGTGGCCTAGACAACTAACTGATGCCTATTAGTTATGATAGCACCGGGAACTAAAATGAGACTATTATGTACCTAGAACTAGAAATAGTGCGTCCACGGCAATGCCAGTTGCATGCAAATCAACATCCTTTGAGACACTGGTTTAAAATCCCGAGGGAGCTATGACAGGGCCTTGAGCATATTCTGGAACAATTGGAAACTCACTTGAAAATTAAGAACAACTCTCACATGTAGAGTTTGGTAAAATCGAATGTTATTCACCTAAACTTGAAATTAATGATTTAATAAATAATCAAGTTTATTTAGAATAAACGTTCAATGATATTTTGTGTGGTACATATGTTTAAATTTAGCTAATAGTCATATTTGATACAATTGTCATAAAAAATTATTTTTTTAAAAATCTCACTATTTTTACTCTTTTTCTCAAATTATCACAGTAAAAATTATTTATAAATATCAATTGTTTTACAAATTTATGTAATAAGCACTTACAGATTATTGAGTGCATTATGATATCTATAAAAAGAATAGTTCCTTTTTTGAAACTGAAACTGTTAAACGATTGTGAAACTAACAATATGTTAATTGTAAATATCAAGAGACTGGTAGTAGATGGAGCGGCATCTTAAAACTGCGATGTGATTGGCTGCTATTTATAGCACTGGCTCTTTGATTGGCTGTTATTTATAGAACTCGCTGCTTTCCCCTCCCCCTCCAAGTTTGACCCCCTTTCCCCTCTGGTTATTTCAATGAAGACATGGGGTTAACGACCTGTTGGCCTCCTTCAATGTCGCAAAGGTTTATTAATGGGCTTTCCCTTGCAGCTTAGCAAGACAGGAATAGATCGTTACCTTGAAGCCGTGAGCTAGTACACGAGGTCATTGACCCTGGCAACCCTACTCCTCTTCCCCCTTCTATGTTGTGGTAATGGGTTTTCCCTGATGACTGGCGCCAGCTTGGCGGTTCAACAAGACGAGTCGAGACAGGAATAGATCGTAACCTTAAAAACGTAAGTTAGGTCATTGACCCTGACAACCCTACCTCCGGCAATGGGTTTTCCGATGAAGTCATCGCACTTTCGCAACCCTGATGACTGGCGCCAGCTTGTTGGCTTGACAAGACGAGTCGAAACAAGAATAGATCGTGACCTTGAAACCGTGAGCTAGGTCATTGACCCTGGCAACCCTCCCCTGCAATGGGTTTTCCCGATGACGTCATCGCACTGTCGCAACCCCTGATTACTGGCGCCAATTTGGCGGCTCGACAAGACAAGTCGAGAAAGAAATAGATCATGACCTTGACACCGTGAGATAGGTCATTGACCCTGGAAACCTTCCCCCTAAAATGGGTTTTCCCGATGACGTCATCGCACTGTCGCAACCCCTGATGATTGGCGCCAGTTTGGCGGCTCGACAAGACAAGTAGAGACAAGAATAGATCACGACCCTGAATGATGTCGTAATCCCCCACCCCTATGTGGTATTGGGTTTTTCCTGCAAGCATTGACACAGCTCTGATCATGGGGCCTCGGAATGCTCAGTTAGGGGCCTCTATCCCCACCGCAAAAGTCTACTAAAATTGGTTGTATGGTATTGTCCGTCGACATGCGTGGATGTAGGTATCAGCCATGGGGATGATTAAGAAATACCTACAGTTTACACGGCGGGGGATTAGATTTCTCCCAGCCGGAATTAGATGAGCCTGACATTTAGGTGGCGTGCACACCGGGATTCAAACCTCGATATCTTTAGCACAGCTAATGTCTGTTAGAACGGCAGTATTTCCTGTATCACACAATTTTAATGGTTGATCAGATTTTTCTAGACCAGGTAGAATGTGTGCCCGAATTTGCTTCAAACGTCGATTACCCCTGTCACCGGCCGTCTAGTGACGCCTTAGACCATGCGACACCGATGCAAGCATACAAAAATTATTATAAAATGTATTGCTACCCTAAGATAAAGTGAAAAAAAAAGAAACAACAGCTGTTTTATTCCTCGAGCCACTTATAACAACAGAAAATATAATTTAATGTTCTCATCTATATTTTAACGAAATAATATATAACTACATAAATTCATAAGTAATATCAGGGTTGAGGAAGATATAAATGGACCCGCATTTTTTGTGTGAAAGCTGAGCGACACTGTCGACCTGGATTCAATCCCCCTACCTCCCTGCTAATAGCCACGAAGTTAAGCTTATCGGTATTTAGAACTGCGTCTTACTACCCATCAGGGGCACAAACCATGGGCGATGAGGGAGGAAACCAGCCTCAGTACACACGCGCGACAGGGATTAGAACCAAGCTCATCAGGCAAGCGTGAGATAAGAGCAGGGGAAATGTGTAACAGCATTTGCCAGGGTTTGAAATATTAAGTAATTAGCTTTTGTTGCCCTCTAAGGGACTTGAATCCTTACGTCACAAGGTAAGCTGTGTACCCACATTTGCGCGTCATTGACACCTGAACACGAGTGAGAATCGAACCTTCCAACACCGTCTGGATATCTTTGCCCGAATGAAAGAGACAGAATAATAAAATTAATTATGTACCGTCATTTGCGCAGGGTTGAAATGTGAAAACAGTCAAAGATATTATTTATGCTTACTCCTGCTAGATATCATTGACGGTATTCGAACCCGGGACTTTTGGTGCAACAATATAGGGTTTGTATTAGCATTTGTTGACCTTGCAGGGACTCGAAACCCCTTCTTCCTCCCATCACAGGGTGAGATGTGT
>CABFWB010003350.1:24906-39919 GCA_902151455.1 Timema bartmani
GCTACCTAAATCATGAACTGGACAGCTCCAAGCACTACCTAAATCATGAACTGGACAGCCCCAAGCGCTACCTAAATCATGAACTTGGCAGTCCCAAGTGCTACCTAAATCATGAACTGGACCGTTCCAAGCACTACCTAAATCATGAACTGGACCGCCCCAAGTGCTACCTAAATCATGAACTGGACCGTTCCAAGCACTACCTTAATCATGAACTTGACCGCCCCAAGTGCTACCTAAATCATGAACTGGACAGCTCCAAGCACTACTTAAATCATGAACTTGGCAGTCCCAAGCGCTACCTAAATCATGAACTGGAAAGTCCCAAGTGCTACCTAAATCATGAACTGGACATCTCCAAGTGCTACCTAAACATGAACTGGACAGCCCCAAGCGCTACCTAAATCATGAACTGGACAACCCCAAGCGCTCCCTAAATCATGAACTGGACCGTTCCAAGCGCTATCTTGATCATGAACTGGACCGCCCCAAGTGCTACCTAAATCATGAACTGGACAGCCCCAATCGCTACCTAAATCATGAACTGGACCGTTCCAAGCGCTACCTAAATCATGAACTGGACCGTTCCAAGCACTACCTAAATCATGAACTGGACAGCCCCAAGCGCTACCTAAATCATGAACTTGGCAGTCCCAAGTGCTACCTAAAATCATGAACTGGACAGCCCCAAGCGCTACCTAAATTATGAACTGGACAGCCCCAAGCGCTACCTAAATCATGAACTGGACATCCCCAAGCGCTACCTAAATCATGAACTGGACAGCCCTAAGTGCTACCTAAATCATGAACTGGACAGCCCCAAGCACTACCTAAATCATGAACTTGGCAGCTCCAAGTGCTACCTTAATCATGAACTTGGCAGCTCCAAGTGCTACCTTAATCATGAACTGGACCGCCCCAAGTGCTACCTAAATCATGAACTGGACAGCTCCAAGTGCTACCTAAATCATGAACTGGACCGCCCCAAGTGCTACCTAAATCATGAACTGGACCGTTCCAAGCGCTACCTTAATCATGAACTTGGCAGCTCCAAGCACTATCTAAAATCATGAACTTATCAGTCCCAAGCGCTACCTAAATCATGAACTGGACAGCCCCAAGCGCTACCTAAATCATGAACTTGACAGCCCCAAGCGCTACCTTAATCATGAACTGGACTGTTCCAAGTGCTACCTATATCATGAACTGGACCGTTCCAAGCGCTACCTAAATCATGAACTGGACAGCTCCAAGCGCTACCTAAATCATGAACTGGACAGCCCCAAGCGCTACCTAAATCATGAACTGGACAGCCCCAAGCGCTATCTTAATCATGAACTTGGCAGCTCCAAGCACGACCTAAATCATAATCTTGGCAGCCTCAAGCGCTACCTAAATCATGAACTGGACAGCCCCAAGCGCTACTTAAATCATGAACTGGACAGCTCCAAGCGCTACCTAAATCATGAACTGGACAGCTTCAAGCGCTACCTAAATCATGAACTGGACAGCCCCAAGTGCTACCTAAATCATGAACTGGACAGCTCCAAGCACTACTTTAATCATGAACTGGACAGCCCCAAGTGCTACCTAAATCATGAACTGGACAGCCCCAAACGCTACCTAAATCGTGAACTGGACAGCCCCAAGCGCTACCTAAATCATGAACTGGACAGCCCCAAGCGCTACCTAAATCATGAACTGGACAGCCCCAAGCGCTACCTAAATCATGAACTGGACAGCCCCAAGCGCTACTTAAATCATGAACTGGACGAATTTTTGCTTGGTCTGTGAAATGGACAAGCGAAGAACATGTTTGGTCCAATTCTTTAATTTCGTTTTAAATAGATGGTTAGGTTAAGTTATTTTTGGTTAATATATGAAAACAAATATCCTATAAGATTGTAGTAGATAGGACAATTTATTTACAGTTCATTAAATGGGCAAGAGTTCACGCAATTTTTTCCCAGTTCGTGAAATGGCCAATAAAAGAAGCCAGTTCACGAAAATGGATAGAAATATGGACATGTGGGCTAAGGTGTCAACCTCATCTGATTTGTTTTGTCAGTTGAGGGGGAAGATGTGGATCAAATTTTGTCTGGAAGTGCTAACTATTTTCTTCCTAATTGGTTTGCCACTATTCTTCCACGAAAATGAGGGAACATTTCGTCTAACAGCTACCTTCCTACCCATTTTGATGGCCAAACGGTTTAAGGCTTCACTCTCACAATAGACTGGACTGCCAGACTGTGGATATCGGGGTTCGAATGCCGATAGAATTTACCGAGAGTCTTTATCAAAATGGTTTTACACTCCTCCTCTATGCAAATGCTGGTTTGTTTCTTCTAAGTTCGTTGAATACACAACTTCTCATCCTTAGCAAAGTATTATAATTAGTGCATCTGAGGATATCTTGGACGGTTAGTAGACGTTAAAATGTAAACATATACAACTATTGCATTTGCAGGATATCCGTGCCAGTGTTCTAGAAGTCTACGTCACCAGGCTCACATTATATTGGATTACCTGTGATATGAAGGACTAGGTTTGACTCTTGTTCGGGCGAGGTTGACGATGTTTTACATAATATGTTACTTGTCTCCGTGGTCTTCCTATCAGATTTACCTGCCAACGCGGAAACATTTCCTCCAAACAATTATCTTCATCTTTACACGCATTTGTACTGAAGTTTAAATGGCACCTAGCTTCCCTGTCACATCACCCTGTCAACTTGACGAAAACAAGCGGTATTTGAATCACATTTACTCAAAGATGACCAGTCAAAGCCAGCAGACCATCATCCAGACCTCACGCCACGTCATGTATGTGACAAGAATCGCCTGATACAACGGTAGGATTCGTTTGAGGTGAGGTTAGAAAGTGCCGCCTGGTTTTTCAATGTACCTTTCACCGCAGCTTAGTACTAGTTTAGACTATACGCATGTATAGGCCTAATTGACATCACCAATGGATAGGTGGGGGGAAGATGAAATGTAGCCACCTATGCGGGAAGAGATTGGGAAAGAAATTATTAAAAACCACCGGCATTACACCTAGATATTATTTGAAGGCCAACTGCCTCCAAGCAGAAAACTAGACCAACCAATGAGCTTGACATTTAGACGGCGTGCTCAACGGTAGGGTGTGCCGCCTACTAACCATGTTGCGTCACCCCTTGTGTTGACGTTCGTCCACGCGACCAGAAGATCGGTGTGATGTGGTGCGGTGTGTTTATACTGTGGGTAGAGGAAGTGACATACAACCTCTCAGAGTTGACTGAACCATGGAGCCTACTGCTGCCAACACAGGGTTTAAAGATCACAAGGGGTAGCACACTACTAGTAGCTAGGTGTGTTTATACTGTGGGTAGAGGAAGTGACATACAACCTCTCAGAGTTGACTGAACCATGGAGCCTACTGCTGCCAACACAGGGTATAAAGATCACAAGAGGTAGCACACTACTAGTAGCTAGGTGTGTTTATACTGTGGGTAGAGGAAATGACACCACAACCTCTCAAAGTTGACTGAAACATATTGAAATCTTCGTCAAGGGAACAATTTTAAAGACACCTTAATATTATTGTTCTTATTCCAGTGGAAACTGTCTCACCACAGACGCCGTAAAATGGGCCAGGGGCCAAGTATATACCTACGTCTTGATTGTGAACTCTTCTATCTAATTGGAGATCACCGACCGAGGGCGTTGGGACAGCCACGTGATTACAAAGAAACAGCCGACAAGTTGACTAGGGTTCCTTTTTCATTTAATTAACTGGGACTCTACGATGTAGTTTATCTTTGTGTACATGTTTGATCACAAGCTTATTTCAACTAAACGTTTTACCATCAGTACTATTTATCACTCTCTTACAAAAATGTTATTAATTGATTAAATTTAATAAGCTATATTTTTTTCCAGAAATGTGTGGAGAATTTATAATTAATTAAGTTTATAGTTAAAAATCAATTCTAGGTATACCCTGTCAAAGTTAGATTCTTTATTCATACGTCCATTCATGATCTATGTTATCATTTATTTATTTATATAACTATTTCTGGGCACACATTGTGGTGCAATGAATGAATATGCCTCAATAAATATTTTACAATTTTATATTGTGTATAAATTAAGGTAAATAGGAGAGTCAACGTTCTATTATCTGAGCAATTGTTATTTTTGAAAGAAAAAATTCTACAATAACCGACCTCGTGGTGTGCACCTTGCTATGAGCCTAAGTGTCCCGGGCTCGATTCCCGGTTGGTAGCTTGGATATTTTTCCCTAAAGAGGAATCACTCCAACGGTCACCAGGGATTGGTTAATTAGGCTTTAGGTAGGCTTAATTGTTTCCACTGGCTCTACAGCCTCATACTCACTATCACCATCATACTCACTATCACCATCATACTCAATATCACCATCATACTCACTATCACCATCATACTCTCTATTACCTTCATACTAACTATCACCTTCATACTAACTATCACCCTCATACTCACTATCACCATCATACTCTCTATCACCCTCATAACTCACTATTACTCTCATACTCACTATCACCATCATACTCACTATCACCATCATACTCACTATCACCATTATACTCAATATCACCATCATACTCTCTATCACCATCATACTCACTATTACTCTCATACTCACTATCACCATCATACTCACTATCACCATCATACTCGCTATTATCATCATCATAATCATCATCTCATATCAGCAAGACATGTAGAGATCCTCCACGGAAAGGATGTACTATTAGTACATTCGGGTGTCTCCTGAGCAACGGTACATTAGTACTGACTAGTCTTTACACTACTGGGCTACAAATAATGTAGTCCAGACGCGCAATATTATACTATTAGTTCTACAATAATTATTGAAACTTTTTTTTTTGTATTTAAACATCATACGTACTTATTGGCTTAGCTTGTTGAGGGAGTCTATAGAAAACTATTATTAATTTTGGTGTGGTTTTTTGTAAGCCTTTTACTTAAAGCTACCAACATATGAAAGCGCTTGGATACATTGATCACTTTTGACGCATAAGACCACGCTACAACCAATGTAGATCCAAAAAGGTTTAAAAAAAATTCCTGGTTTTAACACTGACTATGTACACTGGACATGAATTTTCGAATTATTTTTTAAATGAGTTTTTACTGCAGTGTTTATATCATCTACCCAGTTACATTTTCATTACCATCCAATAGCTTTATTGATAAATCTTATGTTAACTAAATTAACCCTAAAAATTTAACACGTCAAAGTAAATGAGTTAATTTAAAAAAAAGTGTAATAGTATTTATACTCTTAAGTTCAAAGAATTTGAAAGCTAGTTTCTATCAGGTATATTTTTAAAACTATAATTCAGGAACCCCCAAATTTCTGCAACCAGGGGCCCACTCAAGATTTCAAGATTCTAGAAAATTTGTGTGGGCAACAATTTTTTTTCAATTGGAATTTTTATTTGGACATAAAATAATATAATAAACAACAAAATGTAAATTTACTTTTAAATTTCAGGGATCAAACTCAATTACTCTTTGTGGGTGTTGATATTTTTTATACACTTCAAGTTTTAGGTAAGAAACATTAAGAAGTCAAAAATATTATTAGAAGTAGTTATCATCCTATTTATCTAATAAGGTAAAACATATTTCATTACGTGCCAATCAGCACTCAAATATATACTGTTAGTTCATATTTTAAGTGGTTTTTGGCGCTGCACTTCATCAGCCAAACTCCCTATTATCCAGTTTAACTGAAACTGTAGAATTAACTGCGCTGATAGTTATTATTATTATTATTAGCTCCGCGTCTTACTACCCGTTCGGTTTATACGCACTTACGCTAATGTGTAATGGTAGGGTGATTGTGAGATGAAATGGAGGACCTACAGTTTAACGTGGAATCCGAACCACGGTGGAGGCCTGACATTCCTCACATTCACAAGATGTGATTAATACACATCTTGTCAGAGGTGAAGGAAGGGTTTGGCAATCAGATAAATCTGTGCCGGGACCGAGGATTGAACCCCGGACCCTCAGCACAGAAGTCTGACACCTTACCCCTAGACCACCAGGTCACCCTCGCTGATAGTTGAACACACAACTTTTTCTTTCATGTTAACATATTAACTACCTTTTTAACATGAATGATCATTCATATAAAACCGTGTTAAATAAGTATGAACAAAAGTACAATGCAGCTTGTATGTTACTATTTCCTCCTACATCTATTTTGTGAAATAATAATGTATTATTTTCTACCTTCACGTATTATAGACTTTTCCTTGTGGTTGCCGTAACGAAAACGTGCTAAGCTACGTTCATAGTAACATTTTTATTTATTTCATTTTAAAATAAGAAAACTACTGTGCACTGTAATACGTATTTTGAAGAACCATTCACGGATAATCCGCAAACAGAATAACAGGATTTTTGAAGATAGAGATCTCGATGATAGGTGATTATAGATGAAGATAGACCTATTGTAGATGGCTCTCATACCCTGTAGCTAAAACGAAGCTGATAGTTGCACGGTGAGTTGTGTATTCCTTATGAACAAGCTTTGCCCAGTCTACAACTATTCGAGCCGGCTTCTCGGACACTCACAAGACGTGATATGTTTATTTTCTGCAAAGACTAACTACAATATAATTCTGCAAACGTAATTTCAACCAATGAGACTCCATCATTATAGTCATATTATTATTTATTTATTTGTTTGGGGTATTTAACGTGCACTTTCTGAACCGACTGACTATATCAGCGCACAAGAATGTCTATGAGCGAGCGGAAAAGGTATTTTCACATAGCTTCTAGGGTTCTTTTACATGCCACAATCGAAATGGGTCTGACGGCTCTACTTCCCCTCCGAAGGAAGTTGTGCTACGGATTTTTATCTCTCAAAAAAAATCTGTTTACGCCGGCTGGGCTTGAACCCATGAGCATAGCGTCCTGAGGCGAAACTTTTACACCAATACCACCGACGTCAACAATATTAACATAAATTACGTATATGAAATCTATATATAAATATATATGTGTGTGTGTCAACATACTTTACTAAAATCATATCCAGTATTTTTACGACACAAACATCCGTCATAAAAGTACATTATTAAAAAAATTCATAGCAAACAAATATATATATTCATATAATCCAAAAACAAAAATGTGTAAACATGCTTCATAATAAACATATATGTATATATATAAACACACATACTTCCTGAAAAAGCTCTCGAGATGCTTGCGTCAATGGACCTGACGCCAACCAGCAAGTCACACTCTATGTATCTATTTATAACCCCCCTCCCCCCAACTGAAGTTTATATCCCTCTTTTTCTCTCTTATGCTCCATTTCTTTACCCTCTGGTCGTCGTGTACACGTATTTTGTACGTTTACAGAGGAGCTCCGTAATAGAGCTTAATTAGATTGTGAGTGGAGGTGTGAATAAACCTGTACGTAAGGTCGGAAATAGAAGGAGTAAGGGCACGCCTCATTTTCATAGTTACTTTGTCTGGACGCTAGTTTGAGCAGGATCACAAGAAACATTATTAAAATATAGTAATCCATTTAAATTTACATTAAAATATAGTATTTTTTATTTAAGATTTATATTTTTCTTAGCTTTGAACACTTACACAAGTGAGATCGCAGTCTAAGGAGAAAGAATAGTAATTTATGTAAGGTAAAAACTACCCTTGATGCATATATGTAATTTTTCCCAAATTACTATGACCATAATTAATATTTATTTATGTTTTGTTTGTTTTGATTATTTTTTCCGAAGGAAGTGGCTTTAATCAGATGTCTTTGACAGATGTATTCATAGGTTTAAAACATTCTAGAGTGTTTTCAAATAAACATTTAAACTTGTAGTTTATACATAATATACAAACTAGTTTCTGGAAGAAATATTATACTTGTAAGTAGCCTTAACTATTCCCTAATCAAAAATATACACGTAGCTATATCGCTGGTTATTTAGTGATAATTTTCATAATTGTTTGATGACACTTTTTTATATTGAGACTTTTGGGTCTATTATAAACTTTTTTTAGTCAATTGTATTATATAGGTCTACAATATATAACTATAATATAAATGGATATGAGTAACTCTAATTAATACAAACCTTTTTACTCATTTTTTATAATAACTACATATTTTATACAGTATAAATGAGTATTATATCCATACATATGTGTATAATGTAAATGAGTAAAAATGTTTATATCCTTTAAATTGAAAAATGACACTTGGATATTTGAATCGAACCCGGGACCTTTGACTTAATACGCCAATGCTCTAACTCTTGAGCCATCCAGGAATCGTCCCGTGATCAGGGTCATTCTTCACTCCTTCACTCATATTTTAAGGCAGCTAGCTCAGTGTTTAAAGCATTGGTATACTAAGTTAAAGGTCTCGGGTTCGATTCCCTTGTCCAGGAATCATTCTTCAATTCCAATAATATGATATTTAAATGTGGCTCTAACCGTTACTAAAAAATATAATAAATAGCTTAGCTATTTAATCCATCAATAAAGTTTATGTAAAAATTAATATAGTTTATGTTAATTGTGTGTGTACATATGTATTTATATTATGTATGTATCTGTATGTATGTGTATATATTTATATATATAGTAAATCTTCATAGGAATTACCATATTAATTTTGACGCCTACAGTTACAAGCTACAAGTTTATCTACTGAATTAATTAAGAAAATATTGCATGTTTGTAATCATGCTATTGGTTCTAGTCTTACAATCTCAACCAAGTTAACAAAGACGGTCCTTCCAGGGTAGTTATTTCTTGCTTTGACATCGCCGTCGACTGGTGTATTATTTTTAAAATGTCTAGTTCAGTGATGACTTTCCTCGGCTGGAAGGTTTTGCCTCCGTTTTGTTGCAGACTACATATCATCCCACATTATTTTATAACACACTTGTTTCCTTAATACACTTTTGTTTCTTTATTCCACTATCCTTACAAATTTTTATGTCCCGACAGGACACGTTTTTACTCCCGTGAGGCAATGCCATTCTAGATCTCTAATTTTAGCCAGCATTGACTCAGAGAATGTTTCCTTTCATTTTTACGGCTAGAATTTTTTTTTGACGCATGTAAGAATACCACACTCCAATTTTCATAGAAAGGGGCTTAAAGAAAATAATAACTTTTTTTACGGCCAAAATTACTAGCATTTTACTATTTTATTCATGTTATGTTATTGGAATTTGGTAGTATCGATTAAAAGTGAAGGCTGCAGATCACATGGCTTGATGTATGAACACTTGAAAGTAGCTCTAGTAACTTTACTAACTGTCAAACAATACCTTCCTGTGAAAATTGGAAGGTATCACTATTTATTTAAACAATATGGGAAACGAACTATGAAGGATTTTAAAATATTATTTTATTCATTTAGGATAACATATTGTTTTGATAAGATCTTGTGATAACGATTTAGATCATATTTGCATCGATAAGCACTCAGAATAAACGTTAGAAAGCACCTATAATCTGGTTTTTCACTAACAGAGGTCGGGGTTCGAAACTAGACAGAGTTAACCAAGGTTATTTTTTTCTCCTAAATAGTGTATCAATTTTCCTCCATGAAAATGTGGGTACATGTCCTTTAATATACACCTTCCTAATCCCTACCCCATTGTGATATTGAGATGCTAATAGGCCAGGCAGGTAGTAAGAAGAGGAGCAAAAAATATGTCCCTAACGAAACAAACGTTTTATAAAAACATTACAAATATTATAAGACTTTTCAATAAAAATCAAATCATATTATTTATTAATAATTATTTTTGCCTTTTATTTTTGTTGTGTTTATTAAATGCAGTCTAACGAAAGTCATAGATATCAAATTAAAAAACAACACAATATTGTTTATTAGCGTGTATGGTTATTAACTAGAGGTTGTGACATGACTTAGGTGTACCCTCAAAGGTCCCTTACCTTGACGGATTACACTATGGTTTAGCATATGATATAGGACCATAGTATAAGTCGTCAAGGTAAGGCTGTCACTTTTCAGCGTAAACGAGGAATAAACTTCATATATATTGAAAGCTTATATTTCTTGTTCCCGCTACGGTGAAGTTTATATGACATGCCCATAGCGGAACCCGCCAAGGTAAGACTGTAAGTTTAAATAACGTATTTGATGGAACAAAAACCAATAGCGCTGTAATATTGTTCGTCTCAGACTACGCCCAACAGGCCGTGGGGGATCGCCCTGTGATATTAAATCCAAGAACCTACCTCATAAAATGGTATTCAACACTCGAGAAACTCTCTGGATCATTCGACTTTGAAACGTGTAGAAACCTAATATACGCTGGGAATATCTTGATAATAGTTTCACGATGCCATTTTTAAATGCTTGAGGATGTCCAATTAAACTCTCTTTGTTCAGAAATAGGCCTATGTGAAGGCTGTCAAAATAACACTAATTGTATGTACAAATAAATGGTAGGACCCAACCGCACAAACTTTCTCATATCGTCTATTATATATTAATTTTTTTTTTTCAAAAATAGACTTTCAGTTTCCATATCCTTAGGTAAGTGTTCCTAATGAATCACACAACAAACACTCTTCATATATAAATTTTAAACCAGCTTGTTCAGTATTTTTAACAAATTTAAAATTTTCTAAAATAAGTTATTTGTAAGCTTTGTAATTTGTAAAAATAAAAATGTAGTTTTGTTTATCATAAAAAAATATTCCCAGATAAACAACTTTAACTCAATGTTCAAGGACAATATCAAACATTTTAAAACTTTCTGTGGGTTGTGGGGACAGACAGAATAATTGTAAAATGCATTTTTTGGGGTTCGGACGCACATAAAACGTAAAGAGTCATCACAATCCTGGGGTCGAAAATTTTAACGATCACAAGACTTTATCTGGATATGACAAAGTAAAAATAAAATTTTTTAAAAATCAATTCTTGTGGTTGTCGAAGTTGATGCTAACTAAGGAGATTTGAGCTCCGAGTTCATCGCTTCAAACACCCCTAAATGTTTGTAACATCAACTATTTCCAAAACAAGGATGAAAAAAATGTCAATGGGAATGCCTCACAGTATTTTTAGCAATAGATACTTCACTGGTTATTTATTATCACTATAATTATTATTTCAGAGCAAGTTTCTCTACTGAGTTAAGTACGAAATCATCACCCGGTGTGTAAGGGGCATCAGTGAAGCCGACTATCTCCCTGTGGCCTCGTGGAACTGTCTCGGTAACGCATCCCGATGACATGGACAGGAAATTACTGTCTATATTCTTGTGCAGTTGGTAGAACTGTTGTAAGCTGCCTGAGTCGGGTCTAGCTCGTGGGCTCTACTGTAGAGATAAATCTTGTCGCCTAGACGCGCCTTTGAAACAAGAACTGTTGTTACCGTCGCTTTGTCGCTGCCTTAAGGTGGGATTGTATGAAACGCCTTTTGCAGTTTTTATAGCAACACTTTTTTTTTAAGCTAAAATTAATAAAATATCACTCCAGTAGAAATATATAGTTTAATTTTCTACACATAGTGATATCAACAGTTGTTGAATATCTCTTGATATCTTGATATTTCTCTTGATATGAGAAAGTAATAACGTAAAGCTAGACGGATATTAAGACGTGGTAGGTAAAAAGAGCCTCAATTATTTAATTTTATAACAAATACAATAACAATACTAGGGCAGTACAATATTAGTATTTAATTGTCCACTCGGGCTATACGCCTGCATATTGTTGATGCTAGGGGTAAGGATCTATTATATACGGGAAATGGTATCAATTTTTCTTAAAGCAAGAGTAAGATACCTTTTATGAAAAAAAAAAACACCCTCACTTCATCCGTCAGGGATTCGAACCCTGACCTTATCGTTACCATCAAACCAGGATGATGAGGTTTACAATTCTCCTGCGTGGGTATTTAAGATGCACTTTAACTCCCTGTTTCGACAGAACACCTGTGCAGGTATCACACCTTGAGATGTCAGATAAGATCATTCCTATGAATATTAGATTGTGTGGAGGAAGATTAGGAAACCATTTATGAAAAACCATATGTGATTAGACTCGAACCTCCACGTCAAAGACCTAATTATTACCTAATTATTAAATAACAAATTAATATTCAGACGAGCTAAAAAACATACATTAATTTGACAAGTGTGAAATACAAACAAGGATTAATGCTTACTTAAAAAGCATAAGCTAATCGCCCTAAAATATCTGGGTACTAACCCACGCTGTTCCACTATGGCCAGTGGCCAAGAACTGGCCGGTGCATGAAATACAAATTTACTAATAAATAACTCGCGACGGTGGTCAAATGGTCTGAGGCAGTTGTTCTCAAACTGGGGGGCGCGACCTCCACGGGGGCAGGGAGGAGTGATAGTTGATAAAGAGGGTGCAGGGGTAATAAGCTTTACAGCATAGTCTAAGGAACCACTCTCGCAATAGACTGAACTCCCGATTACGGTTAGATTGGGGTTTGAATCCCAGTCGGGTGTTTTCTTCAAAATAGTTTTACACTCTCTCTTCACTCAAATGCTGGTACATTTCCCCTTTAATTCAATCTTCTTCATTATTAACATGTAGCGTAACTGGTTCTTATGCGTACAACCCAAACCGTTAGTAAGACACGGCAGCGAAAAATAATAGTAATAATAATTAGTAAAACACATTCTTCCATCATGACCGATACATGTTTTTATCCAGACTAACATCTTTGAAAGGAGGAAAATAACTTTAGTATGGACAAAGTCGTGTGCTGGGATCATATTCAAATTAAGTTATATTAGACTGAAAACTACACTTGTATATGGGAATCGAGCTCGGGACTGAGAAGATCACCGGTCCTGTACAATTAAATATAGTACGATTGACAGCGTGAACAACAAACCCGAGTCTCTAGTGAGAAGAGCTCATAGTAGCCGATGATTTCCACACGTCCATCACAGACTCTGCCTTAAACTATGACCCTGAGAACGGGATGATATTCTGGATGATTCAGTGGCTCAGGGGAAGAGCAATGACGAGTTAATCCAAAGATCACGGGTTCTATTCCCGTATCCAGGTGTCATCTTTGGACTAATTAAATTTCCTTTCCATGTTCGTCACAAACGTTCACTAAAAACTCCTTCATCAAATATGAGTGATATACATTAAATATGAGTGATATACATTAAATATGAGTGATATACATTATATATGAGTAATATACATGAAATATGAATGATATATGGCCTTGGCCATAGTAATAACCCGGATAGCTCATTGTTGGATAGTACCGGGCTAATATTAAGGTACAAGCTTTGATTCCAGTGTTCACATGTCATTTATGTTACATATATTGTGTAAACACTTCATATTTAAATCTTCATACTTCAATCATCATATGGCCTCGAATCCGGAGAGCACGGCTGTCAATCGTTCTTGCTCATCAAACACTCTCAAAATAATTCGTTGATCATCGTTGTGTATAATTTGTGGGCTGTGTAGCCCATGCCCTAAAGCTGTCACAAAATAATTTAATATCTCTTTGAAACTACTACTACTACATAAAGTTATGCAAAGGGCTGCACGGTCTTTAATTTTTTGGCTGTTACTATGAATGAACAAGTTCGTGCATGCGTTACAGTCAGTTTCAGATAGCAAAACTCTTTTTTGACAGTTACAAAACTTACTAAAACAATGTTCATATATCAATGCATAAGACTATGTAATATGCAATTATTTTGATAGTTAATATCAAATACCATTAAATAATACTAATACTATAATAAATTCTATCAAGGTTAACAGCAAAAGTTGTTTTTATTATCTAAACGATTATTCCTACGAGAATATCTCTACTTTAATGCGGTGCTGTGGGTGCGCCTGAGGTTGAGCTATATAGATGACCGGCATGACTGTATTGTATTGAGGGTCGCTGTGTGTTTAGGGGAAGCCCACTTGCCGTTCTCGTTTGACTGACTCGCACTTGAGGAATAAGGTTTTGTTCTTCTCTTCACCAAGTTCTCGACAATGCCAGCACTAGATAGTCCATTTATTTGTTCAGTTTTAATGTTTTTGATACCAATTTTAGGAGTGTAATTTTTTTTAAATCATGCTATCAAACTGATTTTGTTTTGATTACCCATTAAAAATACAATTTTCAACGAATATTGTTGAGAATCAATATCAATACTTTACGAATTTTACACTTTCTTATTTATTTGGTTGGTATTACAGCCATGCACCAAATTTATTTTAAATCACTATTGATTTTCAACTTGATTTTTGAAAGAAATATGTAACTGGGGAAGTCTTTGAAGATAGTTATGCGTAGAACCCTGACTTAAATGACCTACAAAGATAAAAAAATGACCTATCAAATTACCTACAGATATTTATGAAAATTACATCAAATTTACTAATAATTCTTGCATTCTGCTAAATATAATACTTATTTACAAATATCTGTTTCATAATTAATAACCCGCCTCGGTGGTGTAGTTGGCTAACACGCTAGTTTAGTGTTGAGCTAAACTGCTGAGAATGGGTAGATCGAGGTTCAAATCTCGGTTGGGTGAACTGGGGTGGTTTTTCCAAAATGGTTTTCAACCCTTCCTTCACGCAAATTAGGGCTCACTTCCTATAAATACAACATTCACAATTCATAACCTATTAGCGTGATTAGTACTTAAACGTATAACCCGAACGGATAGTAAGACGCAGTGCTAAATAAAATAAATAATAATTAATAGCTACCCACGCCCCCCGCAAACATTTCCAGCTTAAGTAGTGTCACACCAGGAATGTGTATTTCCCAACCATGCAGACTAAGAGGGCAGCCAGACTGAGCGAGCGAGTGACTAAAATATAAAATAGAACACATTGGTTGTAATGAGAGGTGGCCAGACTGAGCGAGCGAGTGACTAAAATATAAAATAGAACACATTGGTTGTAATGAGAGGTGGCCA
>CABFWB010003350.1:40277-55660 GCA_902151455.1 Timema bartmani
CCTATATATATATATATATATATATATATATGTAAAACTGATATATTAAAATACTTCAATATTATCAAAGTAGGCCTTTACAAATAAGAATCACCATTAGCGTGGAGAGAGGATGAGAAAACCACAACAATAAATCACTTGTTAAAACCCCCCTCAGCTCACTGAGCCAAGATTTGGAGCCTCCTCGTCAACAACTAACGAGAGCTATCTGCTAATCACGCGCTCGCTCACCAGTCTGGCCACCCAGTCGCTTGCTCGCTCGCACGCTTGTCAGTCTGGCCGAACCCTAAAAGGATACAAATTTCATTGCCCACATTATCTTTTCATTTCGACCACCATACGATTATAAAACGTTTCCACAATCAGGGGGTCATGAACACAATCAAGAACGTTGCCTTCCTGTGACGTCAGGGCAGGTCACGATAGTACCACCAATGTTTATGAATATACGTTTTATTCAGCGAGTCTTAGAGATAGAACGTTGAAACAGAAACCACACATTCCTAAATAGTTTTTAAAATATTCCTGCAGTGTCATATAACTATTATTTTTATCTTAAAGTAGTTTATATGTAAAGTTATTTTTTTTATAAATCCTCTACAACTTAGGTTATTTGGGTTGTTCACGAGAATGTCCTGTAGGAGTCTTCCTGCCAGGATGAGTATTAAAAATGTCCATGTAGGCCTATATCTAGAAAAGGAAACAAAAACAGTAATTTTAAAAAGCAAGTCAATGTTTTTGGAGTCACAAATGGTTCATTTTCTTCCATCTCTCTCTATTTCTTACATTGGTGTCAAAGTGTGTTAGCCCTTAGACTGCTAAGAAGCGTCAAGTAAAGATGCAACCCGCTTCACAAAATAGCTTTGAAATCTCAAAATAAACACTGTCGTGAATGCACAATACATGAACATTGTCTGTGATGTAAAAAAAAAGTCATCAACTTATCAACATCTGGGCCTTGTTGATGAGGATTGTAAAAGTAGCTGTCATGGCTAAAGGAGGTATAAAGGAGAATTAGATTGAAGTGGGTCAAGATTGAACCTCAGCCGCCCGAGTGAGAACCAAACCTACCAGCCGTTTGGTCCTAGAAGTACTTTCTAAAGGTCTCGTCAGGGAGTTCATACTATATTGATGTAGTGAGAGTCGAACCCCCCATTTCAACCCCCGTGTTTTAGTAGTCTCTTGAGGGTAGCAACCCTCCATTATAGGGGTAGTCTACAAGGAAGAAGAATGACTGTTGATGGCACATCTACTGCCTCTTCGCTGCCACCTCAGACTCGCCACAAATAGTTGGCTGAGGGCGTTTAGTGGGAGCACCTATCACCCTGCAACACTGGCATTGGTTTATATGGGCAAAGAAGGTTACACACATTTGGAAGAATTCGGGAGGGATAACTTCAAGTTAGAATTTCTCACGTTAGACTTTCGAATTACATAATTTTTTTCCGGCAAAGATTACATGTGTTTTGAGCCGCAATGAGTGTTCATTGCTTGCACACTTATAATATAAAATATATTAAACACAATCTTAGAAGACCAAGTACTGCTTCAGTGATTTTTACAATAAAATTCATATCTTGTAAATTTATTTTATAAATTTATTTATTCACATGATTAAATTCTTTTCCCATGTTTTTATTATTTTTCTCCAATGTACTTTAGTTTAGTCAAATAAAGATACATTTCTAAGCCTTGTGATTAAAGAAAATTTAAACAAGTATCATTATATAGTTACATGCCACAGTGACATGGAATGAATCCCTAGTGGCTCAGTCGGTAGATCGCTGGAAAATATTGTTGGATGGCCAGAATTCAAATCCCTAGACGTGTTTTTTTTTTCATAGTTACACAAACACTCCATCAAAATGTCATCTGAAGAGACGTGTTTGTTTAAAAGAACCATATTTTTATGGTATTAAATTATAAAATCCTTTATTTACTTATTTATCCCGCAAAAATCAATGCTTTTAAAATTCCAATCGGTGTAGGTATTGCCTATCCACAGCTTTTGTGGCAGTTGAATTTGCACTAAAAAATCGTTTAATTTGTCTCCGCTTTCTAAATTACGTTTTGTCACTTTGACACGTGAAACAAATTTACCTCTATTGTCAAGTGATGGAACATATTCACGAATTGGTGTAACATGGAACATTTTTGATTAAATGTCCAGCCGTCACAAAAAGCCAAAGTCATCCTATGTCAGTAATTAGATATGGTATCTGGAGTTACTAATGGACAATCCACTTGAGTCCAAACCTTGCTCGTTTTCAAATACAAAGTTTTTACTTTGATAAATTGAAAAAGCCCCATTTCATGTTAGAATAATTATTTATTTTATGTAGAAAAAATTGAGAAATGTTTTTACACGTGTTGAAAAGTATTTTTTGTCTAACAATAAATAACTAAGATAATAAAGGAATTTAACAACGCGGCATAACCTTTTATGCTTTCATTTGTTAATTAAATGTTGCTACCTGCATTGGTGGTTGGGTGGATCAGCTGTTATGTAAATGTATATGTTATATTAAACATCAGTAGTCACGTGAGCTAATGCGTTAACCTTGTGTGGCCTGGTTTTCTGGGGGCAAGGAGGCAGGGGTTTGTATTCCATACAGATATATCATAGCTTTTTCCTAAATTATTTTTCTATTTCTTTCCACGCCAATGGGGGATAATTTCCTCTGGTCCTTACCCTATTAGTGTGACTCTGTGGCTACCCAGGATGGGTAATAAGACGCGGTGTACACAAATATCAGTCATGCTACTTTTTTCTATTTGTAAATGTGGTTAACTGTTACCCCTAAGGATAAGAGAGTGCACCAGATTGGTGGTTTTAGTGAGTGTTGGAAGTGTGACTGTCTGATCCCAGGGAGTGTCAGTAACAGGATATAAAAACAATTCCCTCGTGTCTTCTCTTGCTCCCTATCCTCCCTAGGGAGAGGGGAGTGGAGGAGGACTAGTGGCGGCCACGTCAACTCTACAGATCCACTCTATATGTCACTCCAGCCACCTCTTTTCATTCCTCGGCTCCTGACTAGTGCTGGCTGGCTTTCACACTGGCGCGCCCTACTACATCACAGGTCTGTCACCCACCGCCAATATGTTCCAACGATAGGAGAGAGGAAGTATTGTGATCGTCCAAAAAAAAATTAAGTTAGAGATTTTGATGGATGTGAACTTGAAAAAAGTAGGTTTTACAATGTCTTCTGGCTGTCTTACTTGGCCTAGAGCCGAAACCATTTGCTGTTCGGGTTAGAACTTGGTACCTAGGTTGTTTTTTTTCATAAGGTCTAACCGAGGAAATTTGTAATTATCTATCCAACCACAACATTAAGAGTAGTTTACTCTTAAGTTCCAAAATAGAAAAATAAAATGGCATTTCTTGAAATTGTTTCAAACGACTTTTATTAAAATTCGTATGTAGGCACTGTTAGCACCCACCCCTTCCCCCGGATCGACCCCTGTTTGTAGCACTGATAAAGATAAGACACTTTTAATACAAATAATATTTTATAAACATAATATTTTCCGAGTCATAGCTGAGTTTAAAATGCACGGAGCAATAGGCTGTTTCTGTTTCTATAATAGTCTCTAAACTTCATGTATGAATTTAGGTGAAATGTGATTTTCTTTTTTTCCCAGTATGTTTCTATAAAAATGTATATTATTTCGTTTTATTCCTCTTATGATATCTGAGGCAGAAATCGCTTTGCACAGTGTATAGATTCCGTCAGTTTGTTGTTATACACAACTGTTTATTTAAAAGAAAATTCTATCTAATTTATTAATTTAGGGTTCTACTTCATTTTCTCTTTTCCTAAATGAGGACGGACAAGGGAGGAACCCCCGAGATTCCAAGTTATATGTTGAAAATTGTACTATTTTTAGGTAAAGGAGTAAGTAAGTCTGTGTGGTGTGTCGTACCAATTATTTAATAAGCAATTAGATTATAATTATGAATGATCATTACTTATATTTATTTTGTGTTTCTAGTACCAAGTCTTACTACCCGTTCGTGTTATACACTCATGCGTGTACTAATTACGCTAATCAGTTAGGAATGAGGAAAGTTTAATTTAGAAGAAGAAGGAGTTAAAAACCACTTAGAAAAATGAAGCCTCAGTACATTTGAACCCCAATCTCCCCATCATCGGCAGTCTAATCTATTGTGAGAGTGACGCCTTAGAACATGCGGCCACCGAAGTGGGTATTAAGAATGCAAAGAACTTTCTTATTAAAATGTAAAAACTAAACTAAATAATAACGATTTTGTGTTTTTCTGGTGGTGTTCTTTGGGTGTGATCCAAGAACTGCTTGCGCACTAGTTTCAGGAATATGTGTAATTTCTTGAAACTTTAGACTCATGGGCTAGTCTATGAATGAATAGTGAGCCCGAGTTAATTTTGGAAATAGGTACTAGTTAGACACTACACTTGTTAAATTTTTAGATTTTGAACCTTGTCTCCATTTATAAGAGCTGTCCAATTCCCAATTTTGAGGAATAATGACTGCAGCTTATAATGAACAAAAAGTGATTCAAAGATAAAAAGATTCATGGAATGCCTCCCGTGAAATAAAATTCTAGGAAATAGGTTTTTATTTGAAGTAATTATATACTAACCCCCTCCAAGCAATATTATTTCATGTTTTAGGAAATAGAAATTAAAAATATACGTTGGCACGACATTAAATTATTGTTATTTATTCACGTGACAAAACTGTGTCGGTTTATTTCCTCTCTCAGGACACGTCCAGCGAAATCTGTTTATTACTGTGGTGACAGAGCTGGCTCCTCAGAAAGTTATTACAGTCAATAACCAATTTATCAGTCTTGGGCTTACAATGAATTTTCTCTTAACACACAAATTAAAACGAACTAATATAAAAATGGGCTAGTCCATGCCCGAGAGCAGTTAAGGAGGAATATAAATCACTTTAAGTTATAATATTTATTCTTACAGATTTAGCCACAAATATAATGAAACATAGTAACTTTGAAGGATATTCACTGTGATCAGAGTTCCTGGTTACAGATACAGAGGTCCCGGGTTCAATCCCTGGTGCTCTCTGTAATATAGTGGTCAGAGTTCCTGGTTACAGATACAGAAGTTCCTGGTTACAGATACAGAGGTCCTAGGTTCAATCTCTGGTGCTCTCTGTAATATAGTGGTTAGAGTTCCTGGTTACAGATACAAAGGTCCAGGGTTCTATCCTCGGTACTTAAATAATTTTTCTGTGCTCTGGAACTAAGTCAAACTCAGCCACGTGAGGATAAATGAGGAACTATTTGAATTAATAGGTAGCAGCTCTGGTCTAGAAAACTGGGTTTAGCGGCCGAAGGGATCAGGGTGCTGGCCACATGACACCTTCTATTCGCAAATATTGACACTATCATCTCTAGCAGTGGCGGCCTCTCTGTCGCTATATCTTGCTTGCGGGCTTACACTCTTTAGGAGTATTTTTAATGGTACCGCTAAAAATAAATGGTACGGCACACCACACAGACATTCTTCCTCTTTTATCTTGAAATATACATTTATCAAAAACTCGTAAGATTTGTGATAAGAAATAATACATTGTTGTAGAAACACTACATCTAAGATCATAAATGAAATAATATACCCTCTTATTTACTTACTCTATGGCATTAGGAACTATGAATACTGTTACAGAAAAATTGACAAAAGAGAAACATCTTTGTCCACCAAAGAGCTTAAGAATCAAATACATTTTCAAAGACCAGAATTAAAAAGTATATATTATATTTTCTTACAGCTCAGAAATTATTGGTTTTATAAAAATATATTTCGGATAAAAGATTTTAATCTTTAATAGTACTTCAAGTATACAACGATAAGTTACTTCTTATCTTAAATTGTTGCAGAGAAATGATCAAAATTGGAAAATTTCCTTAATGTAAAGAGCCTTAAAAGTCATTTTATGACAAAATAAGAATTGCCGCCTTGTTTATAATAATACATAGTGTCTAGATATACAATTTAATCAAAATTGTTGGAGCGAGTTTTGATAAAATTGATATTTTTTCTCTTTTTACCCTTCAGTAAACTACTATTAAATTTAGGGTTAGATATCTAATTCCAAAACCTCTCAGGGGGACTTTATGACAACCTCAGATATCAAGTTTTTGCCGAATGGCTACAGACGGACAGACAGACAGACAGACGGAATTGCGAAAATCACTTTTAACAATTATTTGAGTTAGCAAAACTACTTTCATAATAGTCATGTGAACTGCAACTGTCACTTTTGATGGAAAGTATAATTACTAATGATAATAATAATAATGTAAAGGGCTATTAATTTTGACTGCAAGAAAAGTTTGTGTTTCCTTAAATATAATTTCAACTGTGTTCTATTGAAAGATGAAAATAAAAACCAAATTGGTTTTGATTAGCTCATGTGATTATGTGGAATTGGTAACCGAGATCAGGCCATGAACTCAGTACCACCGTCACTAGTTTAAATACAGGCTACAGCTATCGATTAGCTTCTAATATGTTAGTTTTTAAATAAATTACATCTGAAAAAAGAAACATAATGGCAAAAAAAAAGAAATAAAACAAATCCTTGTTTTAAACCTCGACGTTTAATCCTGAAAATAATGTGTGCGATTCAAAGGAATGTCTTAGATAAGAGCGGAGTAAACCTCTCGACAAGCTCGAACCAGGTTTCCTCCGCAGATATCCTGCCATCTTTCGAGAACAAATTTATGGTACTCCATTCCACCAAGAGGGAAACTCTGCCGTCAACGATAAAAACGAATATAAAAAGTTTTTCTTTCGGGTATTTTTCTGAAAACTTTGAAGTTGTTTATTTCGGTATCCACCAAAAAACTCTCGCTTGACTAGACCTGTACATTCGGTAGCAAAATAGTAGGGGACACTAGTACATTAACTTTAGTTCCCTTTTTATTTTGGCACAAATTGATGCCGTGGTGTAGTGGTTAGTGTACATGAGTATGAGCCTAGGGGTTCTGGGTTCGATCCCCGGATGGTACCTTGGGTATTTTACCCGATAGGGGACTCACACCGACAATCACCAGGGTTTGGTTAGTTAGGCCTAAGTTGGGTTTAAGTATTTCCACTGGTTCCACACTCTCATATTGATTTTCATCTCATCGGAACATGGAAAGAGCCTCCACGGAAAGGATGTACGATTAGTTCATTCGGGCGTCTCCTGGGCCACGGTACATTAGTACTGGCTAATCTTTCCACTACTGTCCTATGGGCAAACGACGTAACTCAAGTTGGCCCACCACATTGCCTAAAACTTTTTTTGCTAAACCGTTTTTGTTTCACTTGTGCTTTAATGTGCCCGAACATGAACATTTGTGCTGCAAAGTTAAACTATTAGAGAACATTTAATGTAACACTCTATATAGATGACGCCCTGGACCATGCCGCCATCAATGTGTGTGTGCGAGGGGGGGGGGGTAGGAATTCATAGGAGTTAAATTATTTTAAAGTGCAGGTATAAGGTATTTAATACAAATCTATCAGTTTGTATTCGCAAACCTGTTTTTTATGCCTCCCAACTCTAGGATCCTCGTTAAAACCACAATGGTTTGTTTCACAAGGCCATATCAAGATGTGAAGATAGCATGACAGGGCCACATACCGGAGCACTGAAACGAGTTGCACACGGTCAAAGCTATCTCATTAGTTATAAGTGATTTATTATTTTTAAATATGGATAGTTACAAACTGAGAGTGAAAGATTTCAATTAACATGTACCTGTACCTAATAGTAAACATATTTATATTATGTTTTATAGTTTAAAAAAACTTAAAGGTTAGAGCTCGTAGATCTAAATGTCCTTCGAAAAATAAAGTCACGTTTTAACATGATCACGATAATATTTTTAAATGATGATTGAGGATTCTTTTAGCGGTTTCGATGTTTCCATAAAAATATCACAGAGTAACAATAAATCCTCACAAGCAAGCGGGACCTTTAACGTGTTCATGTTTCGTGAATAATTTAACAGGCACAAGCAGTCTGAATGTTGTAACATGTTGTTCCTCTGAGTGGACGTGGTGTTGGTGAAAGGTCTGAATGTTGTAACATGTTGTTTCTCTGAGTGGACGTGGTGTTGGTGGACAGTCTGAATGTTGTAACATGTTGTTTCTCTGAGTGGACGTGGTGTTGGTGGACAGTCTGAATGTTGTAACATGTTGTTTCTCTGAGTGGACGTGGTGTTGGTGAGAGGTCTGAATGTTGTAACATGTTGTTTCTCTGAGTGGACGTGGTGTTGGTGGACAGTCTGAATGTTGTAACATGTTGTTTCTCTGAGTGGACGTGGTGTTGGTGAGAGGTCTGAATGTTGTAACATGTTGTTTCTCTGAGTGGACGTGGTGTTGGTGGACAGTCTGAATGTTGTAACATGTTGTTTCTCTGAGTGGACGTGGTGTTGGTGAGAGGTCTGAATGTTGTAACATGTTGTTTCTCTGAGTGGACGTGGTGTTGGTGAGAGGTCTGAATGTTGTAACATGTTGTTTCTCTGAGTGAACGTGGTGCTGGTGGACAGTCTGAATGTTGTAACATGTTGTTCCTCTGAGTGGACGTGCTGTTGGTGGACAGTCTGAATGTTGTAACATGTTGTTTCTCTGATTGGACGTGGTGTTGGTGAGAGGTCTGAATGTTGTAACATGTTGTTTCTCTGAGTGGGCGTGGTGTTGGTGAGAGGTCTGAATGTTGTAACATGTTGTTTCTCTGATTGGACGTGGTGTTGGTGAGAGGTCTGAATGTTGTAACATGTTGTTTCTCTGAGTGAACGTGGTGCTGGTGGACAGTCTGAATGTTGTAATATGTTTCTCTGAGTGAACGTGGTGCTGGTGGACAGTCTGAATGTTGTAACATGTTGTTCCTCTGAGTGGACGTGCTGTTGGTCTTTCGTTAGGAGATGAGTGCTACCAAGGGTCCATAAACCGAGTTGTCACATGACTCATAGTTGGGACACACCACTGCAGAATAGGACGCTCTGTCCCATTGCCAAAAATATACGTCTCGAGGTTTCTTCAAACTTTTATAGAGCTGTTATTTTTTATTTCTGATAGTTTCTTTACTGTTACAGACTAGTTTATGTTATTCAGTTTAGGATATTTTTTTTTACTAGGGTGCTCTTGTTCAACTAAGAATAATGGTGATCAACGTATTCTTTGAAGTTTCAACGAAATCATCGTATTAGTATGTACATAAATTTAATAAGACCATTTCCGGTAATTTAAAACGGCTGAAACGATATCAACAAATGAACACTCAATTTAAAGATTAGGGGCTCAGGATGGCGGACAAAATCGTAACTCTTATATGTTCATGATTGTGTATTGGCAAATAAAATATTTATTTTTGTATTTATATTTTGCTAAGAAATTAAACAGATCGTTCCACCCCCATGGAAATTGTAAAAGTTACGATAGCCATAGAGACCTGGAAGAAGAGTCATTTTAAAGTTATAGTCGCAGTGAGAAGGGTAGATCTATAAGTTTTGTTTTAAATTATATACCAAAAGCTCAAAATATATCTAAAATTGATAGCTTTTAATAAATATTTAACTAAAAATTCTATTAAGGCCTCATTCTATATACATTTTCCCAATAAAATAAACGTGAATACATTTTTTGCATGATAATCTGCAGTCATCCAGCATCCGCAATGATGCACGAGATGGTTTGAGTTTCTTAGACCTAATGAAAAGGAAGGTGTTATAATATACCTACAGCATTTTTTACTAAGACTATTTATAAATATTATATCTTCTCTTCACGCAAAAATAAACATATTAATTGTTTATGTTAGGAAAATATACAATAGAAGTATCTATCTGAAATTGCCAAGAAAATAAAAACTTTTGTATCGTAACTTATTAAGAGTTATTTATTTTAATTTTATATTTAAGTGAATGTGAATTAATCAAAACCTACCTTGGGGGCTGCATGGTCTAAGGCGTCACTCTTGCAATAGACTAGGCTGCTGATGATGTGGAGATCGAGGTTCAAATCCCGGTTGGGTGTACTTAGGGTAGTTGTTACTAAAGGGCTTTCCACTATCTATCCACGCAAATGTTGGTACACTTTCTCTAAATTCAACCTTATTCATCCCTAACATATTAGCACAAGTAGTATAACTACAAATTGACAAATTAATCAAAATCGTTCAAATATTTTTTTTTCAAAAAATGTATATTTGTATTTCTTATACGCTTTAGGTAAGCTATTTTGAAATCATAAGTTGTTATGTTCATATTTATAGGGAATTTGTTGGGTATAAACATTTATATTAATTAAAAACCTCAACTATATTTTTAAAATATATTTATATTTGAAATTGTATCAAAAGTTTTCTAACAGTCTTTGAGAAATATATTTGTCCTAGTAATCTTATGTGTTCATATTTATTTGTCATCTTTCTATGAGATAAATATATGTAAACTAGCAATCCCGCACTGCGTTGCCCGTGACCCACTGTGGTATAAGAATTATATAACCCCACCCCATAGTGCTTGTATCTCTGAAACGTAATTCTGAACCAGATAAAAAATATTTTCTTCAAAATTTTGTTAAAAATAGCCTAATTAAAAATATATTAAAAATTTTTTAAATCCGGTTTCGAGGTGCATTCAGACCCCCTTCCGTCCACCTATGTTAAAAATGTCAGATCTCTGCGTGCCGTAGATTTGGCTGGGCATCGCACACTCACAGACAACACTTCCTTTTATTATTATGTATAGAAGATAACATTAAAAAATAACTGTTATAATAAATCTAGGTGGTTTCAGAGTGCATCGGCAAACACGTGTCTTGCCACAAACCACTTTACGTACGTACTAAAGAACACATTACATTACTTTGGTGTTTAAATCAAGAGATCTAGTAAGTACATAGTTACAGAGACTGTCTCCTTTATATTCATGGATGCATTAAATTATTCCTTCTAAACTAAACATATTGATTAATTATTAATCTTTCTGTAACCTGGCTAAGTATAAAATAAGGTGTTACGCCTTAGCTTCGGCAAAATTAGTAAATACATTTAAATGGAATTTTTAAAAACTGTCTCTAATAGCCTAGAAGTTGAAATAGACTATACATATGCGCATGTGTGAACAACCTTTCTTAGTCTGATGGTTATACATAGTTTTATTTATGTTTGAAGCCAGTGAGATATGAATTTACACTCCTATGACGTGATCATATCCACTATTAATTAAATATCTCGTTACTTTATTCCTTTTTAATAGCTGGGGGCGGAGTTTCTCCCTTGTATGCATATCCTAAACACTCACTCATGCCACCATTCCACGTACGAGCTCTGTGCCACTTGGGTGGCAGAGGAAGCTCTCTATAACAAATGTTCCGCCTTGCTCCGTGCAAAACCTATAATTTCTATTAGATAATTACACATTACCCCTACCTTTCTCATGAGATCTTGAAGTGTAATTACGTTGGCAGTCAAACAAAGGGAAGTTTTGTGTTAGAATGTTGTCTGGATTGTTATCGTGTGAGAGGGACGTACGCAGACGTGCTTCGATGACTCCTTGTAACCTTATCTTACACGTATCGTTGTATTGGAAACAATATCTCGTCACGGATTCGAACCTTCAATCTATTACTTGAGGTTTCTTACTTGAGAACTGATAAGCGTTCTAAACGTTCATAAATACCTCGTTATTTAATAAGTTTTAGCCCCACATCGGTGGTATATAGAAAAAGGGTAAAGTCCAATTTTAACTCAAATTGAGTTAGTGCTGCCATCTGTTATACAATCATGAAATATTGATAATGTACTATTGCTGCCATCTGTTAGACAATCATGAGACCTTGATAATGTACTAGTGCTGCCATCTGTTAGACAATCATGAGACCTTGGTAATGTACTATTGCTGCCATCTGTTAGACAATTATGAGACCTTGATAATGTACTATTGCTGCCATCTGTTAGACAATTATGAGACCTTGATAATGTACTATTGCTGCCATTTGTTAGACAATTATGAGACCTTGATAATGTACTATTGCTGCCATCTGTTAGACAATCATGAGACCTTGATAATGTACTAGTGCTGCCATCTGTTAAACAATCATGAGACCTTGATAATGTACTATTGCTGCCATCTGTTAGACAATCATAAGAGCTTGATAATGTACTATTGCTGCCATCTGTTAGACAATCTAGAGACCTCTCTAATGTACCTTAGATTGTGGTTAAAAGAGGTCACTGTAATGTTTAAATTAATTAAAATGTATTTATTGGGCCCCTTACAAAGATTGGGATATAAAATGGTGTTCTGGGAAAATATGTGGTATGTGACTATAACCCAATTTTTTCTCTATACGCTTTATATTGGACCGGTTTGAAGACGATGGTGATATTGGGGTTTGAATCCCGGCAAGGTTTATTGAGGTTTATTTTACTATGTGGTTTCACCCCCTCCCTACACACAAATAAAGGTAAACTAAACTTACATCTTCCTCCTCCCTAGCTCATTAAAGTAATTATTAATGTTTGCGTTTGACTCGAGTGGGTTCTAAGACACAGTTAATAAAATAATTTAAAGCTATGGCTCACAACTAAAAGGAGTATTTAAAAACTTTTCATTTTAGGCTGAATGTTTTTTTAAATAAAAAGGTATAATTATTACATTTTTAACGCCGTTTGACGTGAGATGTCGTAGTTCTGACATTAAAGGTAAATGATGCGAAACAAGATTTAATCTTCCTAAGAAAATGATCATTTTTTAAAAAGTGTCCAAACAAAATGTGTAAGATAGGTGAGGATTATTTTAGTGGTTTTTATGCTTTACTACAATGTGAGGATATTTCTATTTGAGCAGGCAATTGAGTCTATTACTCACTTGACAAATTAGAGTGCGTATGCATAAAGTAGGAACATAATCAAAGTTGCTTTGTCTCTGGCTTCTACTATAGTTGGTTTCATACACAGCAGCAAGGCGAACCAGTTAGTCAGTCGACAAAATCATACACAGCAGCAAGGTGAACCAGTTAGTCAGTCGACACATCCATACACAGCAGCAAGGTGAACCAGTTAGTCAGTCGACACAATCATACACAACAGCAAGGTGAACCAGTTAGTCAGTCGACACAATCATACACAACAGCAAGGTGAACCAGTCAATCAACACACCCATACACAGTAGCAAGGTGAATCAGTCAGTCCACACACCCATACACAGCAGCAAGGTGAACCAGTCAGTCTACACACCCATACACATCAGAAAGGTGAACCAGTCAGTCTACACACCCATACACAGCAGCAAGGTGAACCAGTCAGTCTACACACCCATACACAGCAGCAAAGGTGAACCAGCCAGTCTACACACCCATACACAGCAGCAAGGTGAACCAGTCAGTCTAAACACACGTTCCTAAAGCACTTAAGGTGGGAGTGTAGGGACTCAAGGATAGGTCAATGTTTGTGCAGTTTTTAGAGAATTTTTTTTTGACCAAAATAAGTAAAATATTGCTCCAGTATAGACATAGCGTTTAATTTTATTTACATTGTGATGTCAACAGTTGTTGTTGAATATCTATCATGAGCATAGTGGCATTAGATGACAACATTTTAAATGAAGAGAAACCCTCGACAGATATTCAAGAACAGCTGTTGAGGTCACCATGTGAATAAATTCAAACTCTATGTTTTGACTGAAAAATTATTTTATCTTCTTTTACCAAAAAAATGTTTTGCTATAAAAACTGTAAAATCACTGCCCTTAATTACACTCCCACCTTAGAGGGAAGTGTGAGGGGCAGCTAGATAAATAATATATTAGGTTGGTAGTTTTTTAAATAATTTTTTTTTTGTATAAAATAATCAAGATATTGGTTTACTAGCAATGTTAAAGTCTAATTTTAAACATACAGAAATATCAATCCTTCATAAACATCTGTCATGAATATAATGTCATTTCATTTACTCGATTTGGTGGTCGAATTGTGTAACCGCTAACGCGTCACTGTCGCATTATACTGAAATGCCTATGATGGGGGATCGAGGCTTGGATTTTGGTTGGGTTTACTTATAGTTGATTTTTTTGAATGATTTACTAATCTAACTGCAGGAAAATAAGGGCACATTTTACCAAAACTCAATATTCCCCATCCCTAACCCAATAGTGTAAGTGTATGTTTATAGCACGCAAAGTTGGTAAGACGTGTTGGGCAGAAAACAACCTTTATATTACTTGGGCAGAACTTTTTAAATTTATATAAAAAGATTTTATTCAAATGAACCTATACTCACGATGGATAGTTAAGAACTGTTGAAATTACTTAAAAAAAATAAAATTAATTAATATTGCAAAATGAACTAATATTTTTATAATTTAATTTATAAACGATTTCCATTGACAGAACTGAAAAAATATAAAACTTTACGTACGTTCCCTTCCACCTTACCTTAGTTTAAATAACCACATGTACCCTTGAAAGACTATCCAGGCTCCTATTTTACTCGGCCATCCGGGCTATCCGCAATCCACCACCACTGTCTTTAAATATGATACCAATTCGATACTTTTTGTTAGCGATGTTGGTTAATTTTGTGTTATCTTCAAAGCAGAGTAAATTTTCCCACTAGTGTTTGAAACAATCACGCTAAGATATCGCCCCGAAAGACTCGTGGGACGAGAAGGGAATTAAGGACAAATAGTGGACTGCCCTGTACAATTAGTGATCTCTGGTTCCAAAGTTGCTGAGGAACAATTGCTACACAAAGTAGCCAGCCAGACTAGTGATAATGAAGCGTGCCCTTGAAATGGCCCAGAGGGCGTAACAGCACTTACTGACGGCATACTCAGTGTGCCTCTAGTTATCTTGTACTGCCAAGGTGGATTAAATTATTGTTTCAAAAAAAAATCTATCACAGATAAAAATATGACACGGACAATTTCCAATTAATATTTTTCTAGAAATATTTGTTTTTCAGTTATTTAAATAAGTTCTAATTAACTATGTCAGCTATTATAGTTTTATTCTCACACCCACGTATCGACTACAGCGCTGTGGGGTTGAATGTGTCACTAAAGTCGAGTCTGCTTTTGACCAGTTATGTAACTACTTCAATATTATAACCAGAGTCTTTACGAACACACCAACTTTCCATTGTGATCAAGCTATCTGGAATTTTAACCGGAAAATGTTAATCGTTTCCCATATATGTTTTCAAACTCCGGTGAGGTACATCACATTGAAACTGAAAGCTAGCAGTCCTACCTTGACTGATTACACTATGGCCGTGTGTTATAGCACGAGTATGTGTATGTGTTTGTGTGCGTATGTGTGTGTGTGGATAAATGGAAGGGAAAACGAGGTGGTGGGGGGGGGAGAGATTGGGAGAGAGTG
>CABFWB010003350.1:57470-81249 GCA_902151455.1 Timema bartmani
TTATTGATTTTATAAAAATATGTTTCGAATAAAATATCTGTATTATAAATATATATACATATTTGTAATGCTAAGTAATTTCATATCTCAAATAGTTTCGGAGCTATTATAAAAAATGCTAATTATTGCATCAGACCGGAGCCCTTAAAGCCATTTTGCCGAAATGTTAAGGGTAGCCATTTTGTTTGGAACATTTATTAATGTTTATAAATGAAATTTAATCAAAATGGTTAGAGCCGATTTTGAGAAAATCGACTTTTTCTCTTTTTACCCTTCAGTAAACTACCCCTAATTTTAGGGGTAGATATCCAATTCCAAAAACCCCTGCGGCCAACCCTATGAAAACCCTAGATATCAAGTTTTAGCTCAATCGGTAAAATAGTTTAGGCTCTAGTTGGAGGTACAGACAGACAGACAGACGGAAATTCAAAAACCACTTTCTCGGATTCAGGGAGTCATGAAACGTCAAAATTCATCAAAATCTCGAGTTCGATTTTTTTGACGATCACCATACTTTCTCTACCTGTAAGATAGAGAGAAAGTAAAAAGTCTATAGAGTCTTTCTCTAGCAAATACAATAATTTTTTGAAGATATTTTAAAACTATCAGCAAGGCGTTTTGTTTCTTTCTTTCCCCTCTTTTTTATTGACATGACAAGGGATTTGTAGCTGAAGGGTGAAAGGGAGTATATCTTAGATAGATGACACACTGCTGACTGACCTTATTGTTCTAGTAATAGAGTTAGATAATTGAGACGGGGCTGCTCGATACTTGCCTTACACCCCTAATGATGGCAAAACAATTTTCTGAACGCCATTCGATCTACCCAATACAGCCTGATGGTTATTGATACTTTCTTGTTGGACTGAAAGTTATTTTAGCTATCTTATTGATGGCAAACAGAAAATAAAATCCAAACAAAGAATGACAAATAGAGATTAAAATTTCCTGGCAAAATGTCAGATCATCTAATCCTAGCTAAAGGAGGATATAATTGTTTAGTATCTGATTATAATGGTGTAGTACTAACATATACAATTGTCTCGATGCTCGCGACACTTCAACCACCAGGCGCTGTAGTTGATACGGCGTGAGAACAAAACTGGAATAGCTGCTAGTTTTACTTTACATCCACTACCGTTTCCAGCCTGTGGTCAGTTTGTTTATTCAAGCCATATATTTCCCACTACCGGTTTGCTAGGCCTGTAGTACCTTTATCTTACTTATAATTTAACTTAAGATAAGGACAGGCACAACATCCAGTCCCCAGCCATTAATTCATCACTGTGAAGGGGGGAAACCCACATTTCACCAACTATACATTTTCCAGCCATGTCGAGAATCGAACCTGGGACCCTTAGCTCAGTAGACATACACGCTACCAGCTGAGCTAAGGTGTCGGATATAGCTGTTATTGCATTACTAAAATTAATTTTATAATGTTTCTGGTGTTAACAGTCTTAGGAAAAATTGAACTGAATTGTAAATTTTAAAATTAGGGATAGTTCTATTACCTTCGTTACATTTAGATGGATAGAATTTTCTTCCAGAAATAAAATAAATTAAAATAGTCCATCTCACATATCTAAGTGTTACCATGCAAGGTAAGGTTGTTACCTTACAGGGTAAACTAAAGGGTTCAATGTAACTTGCACCACCACTATTTTGTATTTGTGCGTTTTTGATCAGGACAAGGATGCAGATTGATGGCCCCTCTAGACTCCAACACACGCGTAGGGTCTATTTTCAAGGGCACAGCCCTGAACTTGAACCAGTCCCCCTTGATTGTTGTTGTTACCAACACACACTGTTGACGCGGACGCTTGTTTAAACATCGCAACCGCGTGAATTATTGCCACTAAATTTAGTCGTTTGTTTGCGGGGATTGCAGCTCGGCAAGGGAGGGAAATCCCCCACACCTGTTTTTCACAAACATTTCTGCTTTACGGGTGTTTCTTACACTGCAAGGAAATCATCGCGGGATTCTCGTGTTGCGCATCTTACCACCCCCTCCATGATACTATATACCATACATACACTGATGGAGATGAGTAAGGTAAAGCATTGGGGCTCGAAGCCAAGGCTTCCGGGCTCATTTCCCGTGCCCAGGTAGTAACTTTTCATGTAATTTAAAGAGAACTATGATATGAAGGCTCCTCAAACCTTCTACTGGACACTAAATAGAAATAAATAACAAAGGTGTATACGCTGTTATAAGTTTAAAAACAACTCCCAAAGGGGTGACCTGGCGGTCTAGAGGTAAGGTGTCAGACTTCTGTGCTGAGGGTCCGGGGTTCAATCCTCAGTCCCGGCACAGATTTATCTGATTGCCAAACCCTTCCTTCACCTCTGACAAGTCGTGTATTAATCACAACTTGTGAATGTGAGGAATGCCAGGCCTCCACCGTGGTTCGGATTCCACGTTAAACTGTAGGTCCTCTATATCATCTCACAATCACCCTACCATTACACATTAGCGTAAGTGCGTATAACCCGAACGGGTAGTAAGACGCGGTGCTAATAATAATAATAATAATAATAATAATAATAATAATAAACTCCCAAAGCAACAACTGGAAAAAGTTCTTCTTGCAAGGAGAAAAAATTATTTATCTCTTTCTCTACCCGTAGGCAGACTAACCACAGCTAGCAGCAATTTTTAATTTGTTCAAGTTGTTGTAACTACCTTTGTATTCATTCCTACCCCTGTTCCCTTACTGCAGGGGTACCACTATTAACCTCGAGAAGAAGATAGTCTCAAGGAGTTAATTAAGTTTCAATCTAGTGTGACAAATGCAGTTTTATATTCTACAGTGTATAACTCTATGTGTATATGGGTGCCACTCTCAAGACTTTTTCCTAGTAGAATTAAATATAGCTTTCGCTCGCTCAAATTCAGCGGTGCTATGACGACTCTTTTCTCGGGAACACTGGAGGACTCTGTAGATAAATCAATTCACCAGTGTTTAAACTATTCCACATATAATGTTGCCAATATTCTGCGATGATCTTGTAGGAAATCCTTTACACTTATATACAAATACAAAACTTTCTCAACCCTTAGGATCTGGGAATGTATAATACAAAATAAAATAAAGGTTAACACAATAAAAATACACGTGGTTATTATTTGGTATTATTATAGCACATTCCAAAGAGCCTACCTATAGAGCTCTTTGGTAAATATAATACTAACATATATAAGTATATACGGTCTATATCAAATCTTTATGGTATTGTTTAAAATCCAATAAAGTTATAGAAAAGAAAATATTCTTAAGATTCAACAGAATTAATGAAATTGAAAAATATACTCCAAAATTTAACCATTTTATACTACCGTGGAAGACAATATTAAACTATTAAGTTAATTTAATGTTGAATGCTAAAAGTTTATTTGTAAAACAAAATGTTCAGAGTGATAAAACATTATTTATATTTGATGATGTTCTGAAATAAAACTTGAAAGTCTTTTCATATAATAAATAATATTGCAGTATTTAAATATTTTTATCTATAAAGTTAATCAAATATTACTTTTATTTGTGCAATCAGTTGTTTAATATTATGTAAAATGATCTAGGCGAGTTGAAATAAACTGCTTAAATCTCAATAAACATTCTTCTACCATGAAAAAATAAGTCCAAGTAATATTTCTTTCTGCTACTTAAAATATCTTGAAGTATCCGCAAAAAGATATGGTATGGATATCACTTGAAGCAGTCTCATTTTAAAATCCCTTTAAATGGTCAATAGTCAAATTTAACCACCATTTATAATAACTAAAACACGAATGGTCTAGGATTCCTTCCTAGCCATTTTAAGAAAATAGAACCCGCTCCAAATTTTTATTTAATTTTTTTTTATATATTCCTTTAGTCTAGAACCATTAAAAATGTTCCGTTTTAAGCACATAGTAACAAAAACCTACTTGGATCCTTCACAGAAATTATACGCTGATAGGCACCCAACCAAACAAACAATGACAATAAAATATAAGATAAGTTAAAATGATAAAAGCGAACAATTGACTAAAATTAAGATATGTTTATTTTATAGCAACACGTGGCATTTAAAATAGCCGCCAATAAACAAATGTTTCCTTCAAAACACAAAGCTTACAATCAATTAGTTTAACAGCCGACATAGATAGCGGTGGTTGTACTATCTTGAAATTGTCGAAGACCATAATAAATAGTACCATGGTCTATTATTTTCGCAGATGACCGTTTGAAAAAGAATAGATTATTTATCCATAACAATTAACCGTGGATATAATTCGGTCCCGGCACAGATTTATCTGATTGCCAAATCCTTCCTTCACCTCTGACAAGACGTGTATTAATCACAACTTGTGAATGTGAGGAATGCCAGGCCTCCACCGTGGTTCGGATTCCACGTTAAACTGTAGGTCCTCCATTTCATCTCACAATCACCCTACCATTACACATCAGCGTAAGTTCGTATAACCCGAACGGGTAGTAAGACATGGAGCTAATAATAAAAACCGTGGATATGCATCAAAGATGGTGGAATTCGTTAGGCCACAAATAAATTCAAAATACAATAATTTAAATAAAATACGCATGTAAACTGACATTACAATATATAAAAATAAAACCAAGAGGTACCAGAAATAGTGTCACACTAGTTATAAAATAGAAGGAGAAGAACTGATATATATCTCTTGTTGAGAGAGTCATTATAAATTATGTACAGTAATATGCAAACAAATCGGTGATTAATATAATATTTGATAAACAATCAGCAAGGCAATATAAGGTGAGCTTAATATGTTTATCATTTCTGTCTCCTCTTCTTCATAATGATAGCTACGCCACTTAAAAAGCATATACGTTTTCTTATTCTATATTTCATCTCGTAGCCATGACGTTGTTTGTCAGCTTACTTATTTGTATATTATTGTTTTTATGTCATCGTATTTATGTGGGTCATATTGAATCGACTCGTCTAAATACTCATAACCATTCGTATAACGCACGATTCATATTATGTTTCCGACTTCTCATATTGGTCGGAATTCGTAAATATCGAAGGACTCTAGCGTTCATCGCAATCTTATTAGGGTCTACTCCTCATACTCGTTGAACTCGTGAATCTCGTTGGAATCGTCTTGTTCCTCATACTAGTTGGACTCGTGAATCTCGTTGGAATCGTCTTGTTACTCATACTCGTTGGACTCGTGAATCTCGTTGGAATCGTCTTGTTACTCATACTCGTTAGACTCGTGAATCTCGTTGGAAACGTCTTGTTACTCATACTCGTTGGACTCGTGAATTTTGTTGGAATCGTCTTGTTACTCATACTAGTTGGACTCGTGAATCTCGTTGGATTAATCGTGCTCCTCATACTCATCGGGACTCATCAATACTCGTTAGAATACTCACTCTCCTCATATTCACCAGACTCGCCATCCTCGTCAGAACAGTCAATTTCCTCATCATCGACTTTCCTTGTCTTCATTGGAATCTTCAAGCTGCTCATACTCACTGGACGCTTCAGACACCTCCGAGTCACCCAACACGTGTTTCCATCCATTAGACCATGGAGTTTCTCTCTCAGACTCTCGATGTTGATTTGAAAAAAGCCTACATTTGAACACCCTCATCAGTCACTGTCAAACTCTTAAGAGTAATTACTGTTGTTAATATTTTCAAGAAACAACCGTTTATCAACACGAGCTTGACCTTCTTCTGAATGTTTCTGACCAAGAACATTTGTGAAGGGTGGATCAGATGTTCGTTTTGATGCGCAAACTGTGAATAAGGTGAGATATTTAGGGACTCTGCGTTCTTGATTACAAATAATGTCCCGCTATGGTTCACGAACTTTAGGGCGATATTTTCTTTTTCTGAACACGAAGCGAACTGATCGAACCGAAACGTAGTGTTCTTGGTTAACACGAAGGTATGGTGAACACCCCTGTAAAGATATTTAGAAATACGAGCCTTGTTTATTCGGTAGAAGGAATCAATTAGCCAGTATTCCAAGGAGAAACGTATGATATAGACATTGTTTTGAAAAGAGAACCTTATTTCCTCGTTAATTTCGTTATGAAACCTGTTTTTCATTGTGTAAAGTTTCAAGATAGCTTTGCAGATTCCTTGGACAGTCTCCAGTTTAAGCTCAGCTGCGGACTCTTCCGCCGTGATCTGGTATCGGTGATAGTTTCTTCACAGATTGGAGCCACGCATCTAAAGGAACCACACAATACACCATTTAAAATAAATCTAATCCAGAGTAACTTAAACAATAAAAGAATAATGCTATACGTTTTTCTATTACATCGGCTTATTTTAACTCAAGACTCAAATTAATATGTTTTTAACATCAACTGGTGGACACACGAACTAAACGGCAATATCGTTTAATCTGTTTAACCAGTGACTTGGGAGAGTGTAAAATCCCAGCCGGGCGTACTGGGGTGTTCTCCTAAATGTTTCCTATTCTTTCTCCATGAGAATCATCTGAGACGTCAATTCTGAAGTATGATGGATTTCCGGCAACAAAGAGGTGGAGGTTCGAATCTTTGCTGGGCTCACAGGGGAATGGTTATCTCTTATCTATAAACGTCGATCTTACACTTTTCTTCCCCTTTAATGGGAATGCACTTATTCTAAGCCACCTTCTCAGTTACGACCTAATTTAGTCATTAACAACCTGCAATTGTGATTGTGGGCTAGTGGACTAAATAAATGGCTTGTCTCGTCTGGTTTACTGGTAACGAGAAGGTCAAAATGCAAATCCCTGCTGAATTTACTGAGGGTTTTTTATTTGTTAAATAACTTCCCACTCTACCGTCACACAAATGGGAGTATATATCCCCTAAATCTTATTTTTCCTATCTTTACCCTATTAATTACTTACGCTATGACATTAGTAGCTCGAAAGTTCATTGCTGCACCTACAAAAATACGTCACCTATCCTTATTTTGAGCAAATTTTATCTAGTCCAACTCATTAAACCCTACCCCTTTCAGGTACCATATTAATGCTCCCATTTGCGTCTAGGTCTTTACAATGGTCTATTCCGATCGGGCTTTCCATTCAATACCCTAAACAAGGTTCTAACATCTCCCATTCGCGCTGCATATTCTGCCCACCGTAATCTATGAGATTTGACTATCTTAACAATGTATATTGATCCATACAGGGTATGTAACTCATCATTATGTAACCTACTCCACTCCCCAGTATCATAAACCCTCTCTGGGCCAATTATATTCCTAAGCATCTTGTTTTCGAACACCCTATATTTGTTTTTGTTATGTAAGATAAGATACTACGTTTCACACTCATAAAGAACAACTGACAAAATTATGGTTTTGTATATTCTAAGTTTTACATTCCTTGATAGCAGGCGAGATGTCAACAACTTACTGACCGAGTAGTAACAAGCATTTCCTGACTGTATTCTTTTACTAATTTCCACTTTAATAGCTTTATTGCTTGTTAACATTGTTCCTAAATATCTAAACACATAACAAATGATAAGTTGTTTGAAGTAATCTCTAAATTATATTCTCCAATCTGTGTTCTCTGTGTTATCATAAACTTAATCTTTTCAGCGTTCACAACTAAACCTCTTTACTTACTAGCCTCTAATAGAATTTCCGCATTTCTTGCAACAGCTTTATTACTATTCCTTACTCCATTAGTGTAATTAAATGTGGACAAACCGTATGGATATTAACATACGGGGCAGCAAACAAAAACTTTATTGTTTAACGTACTGTATATAAACATTAAAATTCACTTTAATTTTTTAATATGTTTAAGAAAATACTAACTTAATTTAAACATTATTAATATATGTGTAGTGTTTAACTCACCTGGCGATGCCATATTTAATTTAGAAATCGGAAACATCACAGTAAAAGTCTAATATTTGCTCCACCAACCGAAATACTCCGTCTCTAAGATCTAAATGCGTATTCAAAGAGACGTGAAGTATAAATATTGTTCGAGAAATAAGGTTCCATATTATTCAGTAAACCCCCTGATAGCTTGATGAAATTATATCAGCTCTCCAGGTTTTCTAAGAAATCCTTTTAACTTGAAAAAAGTAATTCAGATAACGAATTATTTATCTTATTCCTTTATTCAAAACCATTTACTAGGCTACCATACACTACTTAAGATCTTTTTATTTTACCATATAAATTTTATTAAATACAAATTGGTGGATATAAATGAATAATTAATACAAAATTAATACAAAAAGAACTAAGTTTAATTAAAGAAATTAAATTTTGATTGAAAACGTTATATAAAGTTATTAAATGTTGATAATGAATACTATATATATTATTAAAAATTATTATTTTAAACATTGGTTTATTTAAAAGTCCTATAAAAAAAGATATATAAATAAAAATTATATGTCTTTAGTGTTAACACAACTGTTAGTTATTGCCATAGCTTGCAGCCTTTGGTAATCAAGAGCATGCGAGGATGACGTAAGACTGAGCAATCTACTGTCAATTATTGTTTTATATCAGCAGTTGTGCACGCGCACCAAGTCATGTTTTTAAAACAGAGATTTCTTGCCAGTTAGCACAACTCAGTATATCGACACAAATAGTAAGTCAGGGGAAACATCCCTCTTCTGATGGTACATAACAGTATGCTTTTGACCTTTTTCAAAAAGGGGGGCCTCGAGGGACGCCCGTTGTTAAGGGGCTACTTCAAAGTGCTTTACATACTCAGCTACCAAGTTACAGTAACTTGTGAGGAGAATATCCTTCGGCTCGTCGCACATTAGACGCAGCAGAGGGGCTTGTGAGGAAGAGGATATTCTGTAAATCACGTGTTATCATGGCTTACCGCACATTGGACACAGCACAGGCGCAGTAAAGTAATAACTCCGTCGCGCTTAGGTCTGATTGTAGTAGTGGTCCAGTTTTCATGAGTTCTCTGCGCCTCTATCACGTTGTCTCGTCCCTAAAGTGCAATATTGCGATATAACATATTATCCAGTTAGTTCAAGATAATCCAGTGTTGTATAGTACAAGCAGTACAGACTGTATGAGGACGAAACTGAAAGATGATCTATGGGGAAAAGATTGCTACCGAGTTGAATTACTTGAATGATAAAGTGTTTCTTGTCAGACCCATAATCTACCTTTTTTATGGGTAGACATTATTGACAAATGAGGACTTTATTTAAATGTGTTTTATTTAGAAGTTCGTCTTCTTCACACGCCATGCCAACTACTTGAGGACTGGGTTCAATATACGGAGAATTGCTGAAACCTCTTCCTGTGCTATTCCTGCCCTCTGTCTCTGCTGTGCCTGTCCCTGTTCAGTACAGAGGAGGGAGTCTTACAAACAATCTTGAAAGCCTGAGTAGTTTAGTAACCACGCATAGTCGAGCAGCCGTGTGTTCCACACTAGTCAAAGTTATAACAACGACGAAGATAGGTCAGGGCGTAGAGCTGCCGAGTAGGGACACTGACAAAACGGGGATCTCTTCTCCATACTCTTTCAACTTGTTCTAAAAACCTACATCTCATTTATACACTCTAACTAATCTATTTCAATAAACAAGATCAAAACCAACCCCGACAATTATTATTTGCCGCTGCCTACTCATCTCCCTAAGCCATCCTGACAAGTAGGCCCACTGGTTGGCTATTGATTATATTATTTAATATACCCTTTGCTTCTAACGATAATTGTTTAATACAAATAGTAAGGTCTCATTTTTCAATGTGTGTAGGCCTATATATTTATTTTTATGAACGGCAATCATCCATACCAAGGGTTAGTTTCAATGTATTGTTGATAACAATAATACTCAAAGGATGTAGCCAAATATATCCAAAGCACGTCACAAATAAACTATAGCCTTAACCCATTTAGAATATTTAGTCATTCTTTTAAGGTCATTTGACCATCAATTTTATTTTTTTTTGACGGTTTTAACAAGTGTATACTTTTAAACTGTAATTGGTGATTCAATTATTTTAAATCATTACAGTTCACGAGTTGTAAGGGGTTAAATTTACTATATGTTTTTTGTGTACCATTTTTAAGATAAATTAATTACTGTATGGAGCTGAAATTTATTATAACTAGACATTCATATGAGGTATACACAATTACGTAATTATAATATTAATATTATACATATTTCAATGAAATATTAATAATGCTATATATTATTATATAATATTTATATTAATAATTTTAATATTAATAATAATATTGTTATTGATATTATAGTTATTGATATTATAGTTATTGATATTATAGTTATTAATATTATAATATAATGTAGTTATAATATTAATATAATATACTTATAATATTAATTTAATAATAATATAAATATTCTTATTTTTATTAATATTAGAATTAATATTATTAATTTATCATTGGAATTTTTATAATATTAATAATTTTAATATTAATAATAATACTATAACTATTAAATATTATTATTTATATTATAAATATTTCAATGATATATTTATAAGATTAATAATATAAATATTTAATTGTGTACACCTCATATGAATGTCTAGTTAAACTAAATCTCAGCCCCGTGCATTAATTACTTTACCTTAACAATGGTAAGCAAAAATCATAAATAATCAAGTTTTATCCATTATAACTTGTGAACCGTTATGATTTTAAATCATTGAATCACTTTTTATAGATTATAATTATAAACTTGTTAAAGTTATGCGATGAAATTTTATGGTCGAATGAACTTAAGATCTGACTAAATTTGAATTCGACACTTATTTTACTGTAGTTAAATCATAAAAAAAAAGTATAGCTGGTATCTTAGTTAGGTACATATTCTCTCAAAAGTACAAATTAACTAGGAAATTAATATATTCCGTAAATAACAACTACTCCCTTTTTAAGAGAGGAATGAAGTAGATACAGTAGTAAGTTGTCATATTTTGTACATGTCTTGAAACCATTTGATACATATAATAATAGTAACGATAATTGACTATACATATTTGTTTGTTAAGTAAAGGGCAAAATGATTCAATCCAAAGAAAACACCTAAAATCAAGTTTTCTAAGAATACATTTCGTCCAGTAATATATTCTTATTTCAAGAATGGGATGATATATTTCAACGCCATTTTATAAACAGTATTAAACTATACTGGTGTACTGTACATTACCAGTTTGTGACATTTTTCTCAAATTAAATACGGAAATAAATATTATCTGTTAAATTCTAGCTTTAAGAATGAGTTTTTATGTGTCGAGTAAATAATTACTAGTGGCAAACCCTGAAAACTCTTTCAGGTGGTCATGACTATTTGGGATTCCCTGATTTAATAAAAACACTGTTTGATCCCCAACATTGGGATTCCTCTAATTGATTATAATGTCAGAAATAAAGTATTATATCTGATTAATTCATCGTTTAAGATAATGGAATCTATCTGCCGACGAGTGACTTAAGATAATGTCAGTGTGAAGACAATAGCTGTTCTGAGCGATATCTTATCATAACTCTTAGAGTAAAAATAAGAACAAGGATGAACGATTCTAAGAAAATAAAACTTCCTCAATCAATTGTTTTTGTTACTCGCATTGGTGGGCGCGTGGACTAGGCGTTAAGCTCATATAGTTTGTCTATCCGATGATGGTGATGTTAGCTGCAGATAACAATCAGTGGCCGCATGGTCTAAGTCACTACTCTCGCAGTAGACTAAACTGCCGATGACGGGGATACCGAGGTTCAAATCTCGGTCGGGCTTACTGAGGGTGTTTAAAAAAAGAAGTTTCCACTCTTACTTCACGCAAATGTGGGTACACTTCCTCTAAATATAACCTTTCTAATGGCGAACGGATATTAAGACGCGGTGCAAAATTAAAGTTTGCCGTGACCCTCAGACCTGGAGGGGTCACGACCCACAGTTTAATAAACTATGGACTAAGCCAGTATGCTTTTATTAATTAAAAATTCATCACCTTGTAGAGAAGTGTTTGTGTTAAAGGGCAGCGAACTCCTTCTAGCTTGCCATAACGTTGACAGAGTTGGCTGTGGCTTATACCTCGCCTGTCGAAATATTCACCCATGTGTGGTTGGCTTGATGAAGGGAAAAAAACTTCTTTTTCCACCGCAAGTTTCAAGATAATTTTAGGATTTATTGCTGTTTTTTACAATCTACTCCTCTCTCTCTTTCTTCCTATTTCGACATGATGCCAAACAACACACGCATGTTTTGCGACTTTTTTCTTTTCTTTCTTTCCATCCCATTGCTTCCCTTGAAGCTGAGTTAATGTTTTTAGTAGTTGAAACTTCCTGTAAGTTTGTAAACAGTCCCTTGAAGAAAGAACACAACTGATGACTCGGAGTATAAAGTGGTTCGGTTACGGAAGTCAACCAATTTCCCATTCTGTTCTAACTACTTTTCAATCATATACCAGGAGATTGGTTGACTCCCGAGACTGGACTATAAATACGGCCTTTAGTAAATCTTGGCCAGTGGGGGCAAGAACCATAACTAATATAAAAATGCAGATTTGTGCTACCCTCATCAGACTTAGTAATTTATTTTACTGTGGGACTTAACTCACTCACTAGTACAAAAGGTTTTTTTTAACAAATGACTTGGATATTAAATTAATCTGCTAGCAACAATATCTATACATTAAAACGAGAGATTATACAAATACTATGAATATTAAGTTATTCCAAACGATTTAAAACTTTAAAACTATGCCATCCGATTAATTTTACCTTGAGTTATTAAAAATATAAGGTACCTCAAGGTAGCAATAATATCTTGACGGACTATAATATGGCCCTATCTTATAAGCTGTACCATAGTGGAATATCGCAGGGTAAGCTAGTTACCTTACAGGGTAGAAGAAGCGTACACCTTTAATAATATCATAATAGTACATACGCTCCGCTTACCCTGAAATATGCTTATCCTGATTTATTCAACTATGGTGTATATTATAAGATGGGACCATAGTTTATTCAGTCAAGGTAGGACTGTTACCTTTCAGGATAAATGGAGGATAGAGTTTTACATTGACTAATCACAAAATCACCTTATCTTATAAGCTACACCAATGTGTAGCCAAGCAAGGCTATATTCTTATCTTATAAGCAACATCAATGTGGAGCCAAGCAAGGCTATATTCTTATTTTATAAGCAACACCAATGTGGAGCCAAGCAAGGCTATATTCTTATTTTATAAGCAACACCAATGTGGAGCCAAGCAAGGCTATATTCTTATTTTATAAGCAACACCAATGTGGAGCCAAGCAAGGCTATATTCTTATTTTATAAGCAACACCAATGTGGAACCAAGCAAGGCTATATTCTTATTTTATAAGCAACACCAATGTGGAGCCAAGCAAGGCTATATTCTTATTTTATAAGCAACAATCAATGTGGAGCCAAGCAAGGCTATATTCTTATTTTATAAGCAACACCAATGTGGAACCAAGCAAGGCTATATTCTTATCTTTCAGGGCAGACAGAGATAAGTGAAGGTCAAAACAATTAACGCCTACAGTTCCTTATTATTAGTTACTCGTATCTAGCTTTTGTTGTAATCTAGGTTAGCTATAATAATTCTTAAAATATCGCATTGAGCTTGTTATATTTTCCACAATACCCTCAATAACCCCAGCTGGTTTTTGAACCCAGATCTCTCCACACCGGTAAACCGGCTCTTAAGGAAAGTAAAATGCACCACCTGGGATCAAACTAGAGGGTTCCAGAACACCTCCACTATAATACAGCTTGTAAAGGGAGGAGGGACACGTACCCGGGTTGACTGCAACAAACAACACTTGTATCGAACATGTGTGGGTGTCGAGATGGAAGTAACAACTGTTGCTGACAGTTGAGAGACGCACTCCTCGGTACAATGACACGATCTACACAATTCTAGGATCTACTTCGGATACAACTTGGGGTGCAAGTCAACGGGGATTAAGTTCCGTATTTTTAACATTTTTGGAACAAAAAACCTTTCGCCCACATTAAATAAAATTATATTTATTAAGAGTAAATAGCCAGAGCTATATTAATGGTAATTACTTCAGTTAAATATCATATTTTGAAAATTGAAAAATGACATCTGGACACGGGTTCGATTCCCGTGTCCAGGTGTCATTTTTCAATTTTCATAATAAAATTATATTTGTTTTAGCTCCGAGTCTTACTACCCGTTCGGGCTATACGCCTATATACTAATTACACTAATGTGTTATGGATTGGGAAGGCTGAATTTAAGTAATTGTACCCACATTTGCGTGGAGGGAAACAATTTTGGCAAAACCTTCCTCAGCACACCCGACCGATATTGAACCTCAATCTCCCCGTCTTCAACAGTCTAATTCATCGCGGGATTAGCGCCTTAGACAGTGCGGCCACCGAAGTGGGTAGTGAAATATGGGTTCAGTAGATAATTTACTTTTGGTTTAATTTCTTGTTGATATTAATACAAATATTTCTTAAATACCCATCATGAACACCGCGAAATTTTACCAGGACATTTTATCTTTATTTAAAAGTCTATCTTCAAATAACACGATGACCATGACATATATTCAATAACTGTTTACAAATAATGCGTAGAAAATAAAACTTAATATATTTACAGAAGCAACAGTCAGTTTATTTTGGTCCAAAAAAGGTTTTTGTGTTATAAAAACTGCTGAAACACTGCACTTAACTTAAGTTCCCTTTCATTTGGCCTGAATGGGAGGAAATTATATCCTAACGGCCATGTTTGAAACAAGATTAGTGTGTCTAGCTTTGACCTGAAGGGATAGGGTTATATTTAACAGACAAGCTTTAAGTTGGATAGATTACGCTGATTCTCCTCGCATGATCTCAACATTTCAATCTTTAACACAATCGTAAATAACACTCTGCTAAGCTTCACCCAAAATACATTCATAAATCTTGATGCAACACACATTTTGGGTTTCTATTTATTTTGAACTGTTGGGAAAAAAAAACTCTGATAGATTTTCATTGCTGAATTGTAGTGTCACTAATCTCTTTTTTTTTTTTTTTTTTTTTTTNGAGAGAAGGGCTGAAGCCCTTCCATTGAAGGTTTATGCTAGATACATTACTAATAGAAAATTTGTATTCCTAGAATATAGGTAAATCTTTGACTAGAATATAAACATCAAGGTCAGTTTTTCAATTTATTGCCAAGCCATAGAATGATCTAGAAATGTAAGGTTTAGCGCTGCCTTCTGGCGGTACAATGCTAACACTAAAAAGCAGAGGTAATTTATTATATTAATTTCGGAAAAGACAAGACTCTAAATAAAGTCTTAATACGGTTCCATAATTTGTGTTTGTCACAAGAACAATAACATGTTGGTGATCAAAATAATAACTTAATTTAAAGATAATCTTCTTCTTTTTTATTATTATTATTATTATTATTATTATTATTATTATTATTATTATTAGCACCGCGTCTGACTACCCGTTTGGGTTATACGCACTTACGCTAATGTGTAATGGTAGGATGATTGTGAGATGAAATGGAGGACCTACAGTTTAACGTGGAATCCGAACCACGGTGGAGGCCTGACATTCCTCACACTCACAAGTTGTGATTAATACACATCTTGTCAGAGGTGAAGCAAGGGTTTGGCAATCAGATAAATCTGTACCGGGACCGAGGATTGAACCCTGGACCCTCATCACAGAAGTCTGACACCTTACCCCCAGACCACCAGGTCACCAAATATAATCTTATTTATTGAAAGCTCCACTCAAAGCTGTCATTATAACGACGCCATTGATGATATTCTAAACAAAAGTGGAGCTATCAGAGTTTTGAGACCACACAAATAGGAAAATGGGCCACAACGGTGGACAAGTAGAATAAGATGTCAAGCTTATCTAATCCAGTGACTGAGAGGTTGAGGCTCGAATACTGGCCAGGTATACTGAGGATGTTTTTTTCCAAAATGGTTTTTCCCTTCCCTTCCACAAAAATCGGATACATTTTGTCTAAAATTGTACCTTACTCGTAAGGATGATCAATTAAAAATATTAATTTAATGGCATGTTTTGGCACAGCTATGCCTGTCCTTGGTGTCTTACTGCCCATCCGGGCTATCCGTAAATTTACACCAGTAGATGGAGGATGAGGGCGGTAAAATTTTAGAGGAAGTGCACACGCATTTTTTTGAAGTGAAAGTAGGAAAATTTGTATTTAAAAGCACTCTTAGTACATCTGGTCGGTGTTTGAAACCCGACCTCCCTGTTAAGATACTCTTTTTTATTTCTAGCGATAAAAAAACAACTGCGATACCATCATTTCGAATTAGTAAAGTTAAATCAAATGATTTTGAGTTGAGAATCACAATTATTGTGTTTGATCTAATTGCCTGCCATACTCCGAAATCTCAGTCCTTCCTACATTCATCTAAAAACTTAACCCTCTTTGGTGGTGGAATGGTCTAAGGCGTCACTCTCCCAATAGACTAGACTGCCAATAGTGGGGAGATTGGGCTCGGATCCCGGTTGAATGTACTGAGGATATTTGTCCACTCTACCTCCACGCAAATGCGGGTACACTTCCCCTAAATTAAACCTTCTTAATTCGATAGAAAAATTGGTACATCCCGAACGGTTTGTAAGATGTGGTGCTAAACAACCTTTCTCTCTAAATATGGGATTTCGATTTTTCCTATAGGTAAAGTATTGTGATTGCGAATGTTTTCAACCTTTAGGATTAGAAGGAACTTTACTTTTTAAGTTCTCCCTTTGTCTGTATACATCTGTCTGTCCCTCTGTATGATACAGCTGAAACGGTTAGATGGATTTCGTTCAAACTTAAGCCTAATATTTAAATTTTATATGGTCATACCTCAAGGCCTAATAATTACTTTGGTTCTTGCCCTAAAATTAAAGATAACTCTACTAATAACGGATTTTTGTAAATTCAACATTTAAAAAAAATGGCTAAAATAATTGTTTAGTTCAAACTAAAAATCTGGGGAGTTTTTTTTCATGGTCAATAGCAATGTATAGGCCTACTTGTTTTTGAAGAATAAATTATTTAATATTAGTTTATTGGTGAACTATTTTTTGAAAATTTTAACAATTTAAAAACATCTCTAACAATTTTTTTAAATGAGTATCTGGGGATGTTTTACATATCAAATAAGGAACCATATTAATTTTTCTAACCATTATTTATTTAAGGATATTTGACTAATTATAGAGCTTTTTGAAAATTTGGATTTTCTAGCAAATTACCTTGACGATTTTATTCAAAATGTATATCTGTAGAGTGCGTTACAGGATAAATAACGAAGTATACTAGTTTTGTTTAAGATAAAAATTGATTTAAGGGCATTTTATTAATTTTTGAAAATTTGAAATTTAAATATAAGAAAGTATGTACGTTTTTGCCGAACAATTTGTTTTATCGCGGAACCAGTTATAAGCCTGTTCAAAGCCACTATTCGTCCTACACGGTTATGAGCACCTAATGTCAAGGACTTGTCACGCATGCGCTCCAGTTTTCCCGCGCGCGGGACTCGCCAGAGGGTCCGTGCTATGTGCCCCCGCGTGGCACGTATGCTCGGGACGTGTGTCTGTCCGGGGGGGTTGGCGTATGTGGAGGGGGAAGGAGGGGGAGGGGGCGCCAAGCAAAAGACTAGCTGGGTGAAGGACCTTGTCTCCCACACGACAACTCTTCTCTCAGTCTGTCATTTATCCTAATAGCACACACACACTTGTATGCTCTGCTCATGCGCGCTACTAGCACCGTTTTATCTGCACTCCACCTCCTGTTAACTGTCTGGGATATACACACACTATACCCCGATTTAATTACAAATAACTCGCCTCGGTGGCGATCAAGGTTCGAATCTCGGTCGGGTGAACTGGGGTGGTTTTTCTTAATTGTTTTTATACTCTCCCTCCATGCAAATGCGGGTTCACTTCCACTAAATTCAACCTTCCCAATTCCTAATCCATTAGTGTAATTAGTACTTAAGTGTATAACCCGAACGGGTAGTAAGAAGCGGTGTTAAATAATAAATTACAAATATCTATCTGGAATGCCTTTGTTCCTACCAGAATCCAACTATATAGTAGGTTTCTGTTAGAAAAAAGGGCCTTACAGACAGCTCCGTAAATAAACGAATCTACAGACTAGTGGAAGGAGAGTGAGAAACAATATATTTAATAACAAACACCCTTCTGTACAGCCGCCCAGTTTTCTAGCCCCAAACTACCCCTTATCAGGAGAACCAGATTCTATGAAACTGATATTTAGTCCACACACACTATTTTGGGTGAGAATATTATAATTTAGAAGAAGCGTACCATCGTTTGAGTGTAAGGAGAGTGGGGTACCGTTTACAAAACACCCCCTCAGAACACGCAACCGAGATCCAAACCCAGAAATCATCGTCCCGGTTACACCAAATAAGATTATATCAAAGACTTTGTCCACACGTGTTCAGGTGACCTGGTGGTCTAGGGGTAAGGTATCGGACCTCTGTGCTAGGGGTCCGGGGTTCAATCCTCGGTCCCGGCACAGATTTATCTGATTGCCGAACCCTTCCTTCACCTCTGACAAGACGTGTATTAATCACAACTTGTGAATATGAGGAATGCCAGGCCTCCACCGTGGTTCGGATTCCACGTTAAACTGTAGGTCCTCCATTTCATCTGACAATCACCCTACCATTACACATCAGCGTAAGTGCATATAGCCCGCACGGGTAGTAAGACGCGGTGCTAATAATAATAATTGTCCACACGTGTTCATCAGTGAGCGGTAGTTTCAAGTCACTCGATGATTTAATCGGCTGGTGCTTATAACAATATTGTGAGGGAAGGGACAGTGTTGTTTTCTCTCTGTCTAGCTGTCCCACGTGTTTGTCAAGTGGTGATGGTGGTGTGTGGGTGGTTGAGTGCAACCTGTTGCTGTGTGAAGAGGAGTGTCTGCACATCTGTCGCGGGCCAGTAATTCACAACACAGCAGCAGAAGCTCCCCTGCAACGCTCGTGCTCAGCTGGGAGAGATTACTCTTGTTGGTCGTACCGTGTAGCGTTGAGTGAGATTCTTCATGAATAACATTACTAGGATGTTATTTAGAAGGTCGAGTTTACTTTCTATGATCATCAAAACTAGACTTGAATCTTATATTTCCTTTTTTATTAGCACCACATTCTGATACCCTTTTGGGCTATACGCATATGTAATAATTAACGCTAATATGTTACGGATGAAGAAGGTTGAATTTGCAGGAAGTATACCCGCATTTTCATGGAATGTAAAAAAAAAAAACTTGAGTACACCCGACTGGGTTTTTAACTCCGATCTTCACATCATCGACAGTCTATTTATTGCGAGAGTGACGCCCTAGACGGCTAGACCAGAGATGGGGAGCTTGCGGGCTTTACAGGTGTCCGCTGCGGACGTTTAACATATTTGGTCAATAATTATATACCTTCAACATTTTAAAATCAATTATTCTCAGAGTAATTTTAAGTAATTAAAAACCTGCTTCAGTGGTCGCATGGTCTTAGGCGTCACTCTCACAATATACTATACTGCCGATGAAAGGCAAATCGGGGTTTGAATCCCGGTCGGGTGTGCAGAGGGTGGATCTATCCATGGTTGGCGCACCATCATATAATCTATAATAATGTATCACTTGAGACCAACACGAGCCCTCAGCGCAACGTCGGCTTGAGTTTGAAACATCGATAGTTCCGCACCTCCCTCCACGCAAATGCAGGTTCACTTCCTCTATATTAAACCTTCCTAATTCCTAACCCACTAGAGTAATTAGTACTTAAGCGTATAACCCGAACGTGTAGTAAGATATGGTGCTAAGTATTAATATTAGTAGTAGTAGTAGTAGTAGTAGTATTAGTATTAATACGTCATAAATATACAAATCCTAACAATCCCATCATGATAGTGTAAGACTTTTGGACACAAACATTCTAATACAAATAACTTAGTTCAAATAAATAATATGATCGTTTAGCAAAGATAATAAACACGTCTCTATCTTGAAAATTCTATCTCTAAAGAAATCAATTTATCGCTCAGCTGCTCTCTTGAACACGGGTTCATACCTCAACAAAACCATTCTATCTTCCAGCTTACATTTTCAACACGTGTTTGTGTTAGGTATTATATACTCAATTAACAAATCATCTGTTCTTTCAGACGCCATCTTAAACACGGGTTTATATTAGGAATTTCTCTCCTCAATTCTTCTGATCATTCAGCCGCATCTTAAAACACCTGCTCGTATTGGAAGTCCTAACCTCAAATAAATCCTCTGATCATTCATCCGACATCTTGAACACTTGTTACTATTGTGGATTCTATCTTCAAGGAAATCAACCATTGAAATGCTCAACCACCATCTTTAACAGTTTTCATATGGATAATTCTAACAAATCGGCTGTTCCAAAGCCCGCTATGTTGGGTACGTGTTCCAAATGTTTGAATATCATGCTCGTCTGGTTGTCAAAAACAGTATGGTACACGAGAGAGGGTTAATATACGACTCAATAGGAGAAAAAAAACAGGTCCGAGTCCAAACCGGAAGAATGAGTAGTCTTTTGTCATTGTATACTATTTCACACTCTATACTGCTTCATCAACAAGAGTTTCTAGACAATTAAATTGAGTAACATGATATTTGCTCTATTCTAATTGGTATCCTCCTCGAGATGTTTGGAGGTACTAACAAGGCTAACCCCTCGTACCTGCTCCTCAACAACTAAAATCACTCAAGTGTGTATCCATTTCGTTAGAAGGTTGTCTTCTGCTGAGCTATTGATACGCGCCAGTTTATAATTAATTACCGTGTTATAGTAGCAACTCCCCTTCATCGCTCCGGTCTTATTTCAATTTGCCTCAATCCTCCCTCCACTTCCTCTCCTGCCGGCGCAACGCAACAAGTCCACAAGTCATCGTCCCTAGCGCTAGCGTCCTCATTCTTCGTTAAGAGTGTTTGTGTTTTAAACTCAAACTCGTTCACGTCGGTTTTTACTAACATTCAATTTCCATAAGAAGGGCTTTATCTGACAGCCAGAAAAGTTACTAAATTTACTTTCATATAGTCATACGTCAGTCATGTGACCTGGAGCAGTCACGTTTGATTAATATTATCAATACCTGTAAAATACAACTAATAATATAGTAGAATCTTATCAGTGTTGGATGAGAAAAAATTGAATGTATTCTCTAAAAGACACTTCCTATGAAGATTGAACTATACCTTTTAGCTTGCCTTTATAATAAACCAACCGTTTGACCCTTTTTCTTCGCACGGGTAAGTGGATAAGCCGCAACAAAACTATATCAAATTAGGACGTTCAACAACTGGCGATAAACGTTTTTTTAAATTTTCTGACTGTACAATATTGAACTAACTTTGGCATTTCCAAGACAATTATTGCAATAAATAAATTAAAATTAATTAAATCTTGGAATTTTCTTACCTAAAACCCAAACAGAATACACAAATGGACGCAATGTTGGACCAAGCACAATAATGTTTTTTTACTATTTTTTTCTAAACACCGCGTCTTACTACCTGTTCAGGTTATACGCATATGTACTAATTACGTAAGTGAGCTATGGATGAGGAAGGCTGAATTTTAGAGGAGATTTATCCGCATTTTAATAGAAGGATACTGAAATCCTAGCCCCTTGTATATCGCAACGTTAGTTCCTCCTTCAAAGTCCTCGAATAAGTTTTGAACTCAAACCTTTAGGACTGTAATATATTATTTTAACACTAACATATAGGATATTGATGATTATTTAAATTATAAGCTCTCAGGACACAAGGAGTTAATTTGTTGTTGCTATATTGTCCTCATTGGTGGACAAGGAGATAAAGGAGGATGAAAATGTTTGCGTTTGATTCCCAGACGAGTGTACTAAGGTAATTTATTTTCCTAAGGGGATTTATTATAGAGGCTAGTAAGAAAATTGGTTTAGAAGTGAACGTTAAAAATACTAAGTATATGATCACACGGAGAACACAGATTGGGGACGATAGTTTAGAGGTTACTTCTAGAAACATATAATTTGACAGTGTTAATGAGTTTAAGTATTTAAGAACAATTTTATATAGCAATAGATCGGAAATTAGGAAAATAATACAGTTGAGAAGTTCATGTTATTACTAGATCAATAAGTTGTTGACATCTCGCTTGCAATCCAAGAATGTAAAACTCAGAATATACAAAACAATAATTTTACCGGTTGTTCTCTCTGGGCATGAAACGTGACGAAAACAAATTTAGGGCGTTCGAAAACAAGGGGTTTAGGAAGATATTTAGCACAAAAAGTGATGAGGATACTGGAGAGTGGGGGAGCTTACATAATGATGAGTTGTATATCATGTACTCCTCACAAAACACGGTTAGGATAATCAAGTCTCGTAGGTAGATTAAGGTTGGCAGGACATGCAGTGCGTGAGGGAGAATCTAAAACCGTGTTCAGGGAATTGACTGGCAAAAACCCAATGGGAAGCGGTTTTAGGTAGATCATTGGGAAGACCATTGAGAAGACCTAGACGAAGATGGAAAGATAACATTAGAATGGACCTGAAAGAGATAGTGTGTAATGAGGTGGAATGGATAGTTCTAGCTCAAGATAGGAGTAGGTGGTGTAGTTCTGCAATTAACTTTCGAGTTCCTAATTCCAAAGAGTACGTAAGGGGTTTTCCAACCTCCATTCACGCACATGTGTGCAGATTCATATTTTTTATACTTCGTGCTTTAATTATTGGTGTGAATAAGTGTACAGCCTGGAAGTGTATTAAGACGTGGAACATAGAAAAACTAATCATGGTTACTAATAATGATCTTAATACTATAAAAATTACTTTAGCTTTGTCAACTTACTTCTCAAGCAAAATAAGTTTAAATGTCTTATATTAAATTATTATTTAATTGCTTGCTTTAAAAATTTGGTAACCAAGCTCACAGTTAATTTTTAAAAAAATCTCACCTCAAGGATTAGCATATAATCTCAAAGTTTACAAATGTTTTATCGCGATTTTACCATAATTTAAGAAAACAATTACCATAGTTTTACCAAGTGATTTAAAGTGTTATATTTTAAACGGCAACGTATATATTATCTAATATTATCATAATAGATGTTCATTTATATTTTAGAAATCTCGAATTTACATGCATAAAAGCTTCACTCGAGAGCTATCATTGCAAAATTGAGGCATGATATGTCAACGGGCCAGCTAGTTAATTTATAAAATAATTGTTTTTATCTTAAAATTGTATGGATTGTAAAGTTTAAACTAGTTTTATTCAACTATTTAAATATCGCTGTATCTGCGTTAACACTATTTGGGTACTTAGGTCCTTGTATAACTACAATAGTTTAAAAGTGTCTGTCAGACAAAGTATGGCGAAACTAATTGCTCCTAACTTCAAGGTAGAAGGAACACCTCAAGGCTAAGAGCAAGATTTGTGAGTGAATTCATTGTAAATAATTCACCCCTTCTCTCTTTCTCTCCTCATCACAATTTCCGCTCTTCTGAATGACAGTCCACCTTCCGTTTTACTCGGAATAATTCTATTGAACGCCTTTTACCGTGGAGGAAACAAATGAAACGCGTGCCACTGCGCCATCAGACATCTTGAATTTAACAATAGACTTTCACACTACCGGTACAGGTGGGCACGTAGAAATATACGTCAGTCTCGCTTTATCTGGTTCGGTTGTAGTGGGAAGGTCAAGAGTCGAATCCCGTACTAGTGT